>VWYI01006511.1:1170-25174 GCA_013399455.1 Anthoscopus minutus | reverse complement strand
GCCAGGGATTTTTTTCCCCTGAACAATATTTTTAAAACAGCATTATCCACCTATTTATTAATGTGACTCTGAGTTGTTTTTTTTTTCAATCCAAAGACAATAGAAAATATTTGGTGGGATAGATCAAGGAAAACAAGTCTCTTTTATATTCACAGATGCATAAAGATACCCTGCTCTTTGTTTGGCTTCAATCAGGCTTTTCTAAAGTAGGTTTTTTGCCCTGCATGTGAAGCAGGAAAGTTCCCAAAAAGAAAAGAAGGGATTGGGTATTCTCTGCTAAAGCACTTCTACCTTATCNAAAGAAAGAAAGAAAGAAAGAAAGAACCCAGCCAAACAAACAAAGAAACCCAACCCAAACCAAATAAAATCACAAAATGGTTTTCTTCATTGTCTAAGTTATTCTCAATGGATTTGTAGTTGGTCATATTAAAACTGTGTATGAATCACGACTACAATTTTGAGGATGAAATACCAAAATGAGTTTTCCCTTTCAGACCAAAAACAACTTGCAACTTTGAGTGATCAGATGCCATTGACACTATGACATCATAGTATACACTAAATTTTATAATCTATTATTAGTTGGGACAATCCATATAGATGACTTAATTCTAATACCAAATATATTGTTTTGTTCTTCTAGATTGCCTTTACCAAACATGTAGTCCTATAAGGTCCTTTCAAATAAGAAAAGAAAGTTGCACGTTTTTCTACCTGTCATGAGGGTATCTATTACAATTTACATCATGACAATCATTACTAAACATTTAAAAGGAAAAAAAAATCTGTTGTATAAATTTTGTTCAAGACATACATAAACCTTAGAAATGGTAAAATTTGTAAAAAGCTTATGACAATCAAACAGTTGCCATGTTGATGAGCATTTACAGCACAAAATAGTAATACTGTAACAAAATAGAATGTTGATTCTTCCACTCAGAACAGAATAAATGTCCAAGTACCTCTGTAATTCTTTTGGTACTTAATAGTGAAAACTACCTTTGATTTGACCTTGTCATAATTTGGTCTCAAAGTGATCTCTTTACCTTTCAGGAAATGTTTCTCAGCCCTTAGAAGTCAATCTGAATATTAGACAAAGCTGCCTATTTGCACTATTTAATCCTGGAAGGGTGGCAGTCAGTGAAATTATGGAAATAAATGATCAGTGACTGAATAGTGCTTATATTTCTCATACAACGTCCTGTAAGATTTATATAATACAGTTTAAAACTGTCTGATTTTCCTCATGCTGAAGTTTATTATCTTGTGCATTTATTCGCAGAAGGTCAAATTATATCAAGGAGTTGATGACAGATTCTCCAGTCATAAACATAACTCTTATCTGAAAACAAATCATGGCAAACAAGGAGGAATGGGAAATTATTTCATTTAATGATATGCATTAGTTCTCAAATATCTGACTTTAGACTGATTTCATCAAACAAAGCTATGATTACCACTTTTTCTTCCTTTTCAGGAAATTGCAAGGATTATAGAAAACTGAAAAATTTGATGAAAGGTAATATATGAGAAATATATAGCATTAAAAGATTCAGTAAATATGTCTTAAAAGTTATATGCTAGAAACAGGTTTAATGTTCTGTTTCTAGATGCTCCTTCTCTTCATTTTTTAAAGCTTTGATATCTAACATGTAGATGTAGGAAAAATTATCCTATATATAAAGGTAAAAACATATTGCAGACACTCAATAAATTTTGAATATAAGCTTCATACTAAAATTAATTTCAAATGTAAATTTCAGGGGTTTTATACACAAGTTTCAGAATGCAAAGAAAAAGTAGAATGTCGTTGTGGACATATAAGTACCATTTTAATTAGTAAGATGAAATTAACGATCTCTGAATTGTATATTTGAACACATTTATCAAGATAAACTTGAGAAAAAAAAGATCCTTGGTGTGCCAGGGATTTTTTTCCCCTGAACAATATTTTTAAAACAGCATTATCNAGCTGGCAGAAGGGTGCAGGTTTCCAGTCCATCGAATTCTCAGAAGATTGTAGACAGCACCACTTGCCTGAACTGTGACAGTAATGAACAACCCCACAGCACAGAACTGCATCCCAATCAGCTGTGGAGTAGCAGCAATGTAAATACCTTACTCAAAGGTCTCCCAAACAGGTACAAATATTTAGATAGCCATTACCCACTGGTTGTAAATCAGCTGCCTAAATGCTATCTTAACTCTGGACTCTGAAGACCATTGTAAAAAAAAAGTAGTGTCTTTGCTTTAATTCATGTAATTCATTGTGTACTGCCTTATAAAAACAAATCCTTCTTCACTGCATAGCTCAGTCTCTGATTAACTTGAGCTCAATAATGTCAATGACACAATCTTCTTTGCAATAAATTTTTCCTATTCTACAGATGGGTCTTCTGTGTCCTTTGTGTCTATGTGTGCATGTGCACATGTATGTACAACCATCTGTTTCACCTGAAATTTAGAATTAATACGTACAACATACGCTCCTCACGTGAAATTAAAGAAGATCTGATAAACCACATCTATTTACTTTCAGGAGCTGTCTATTGGAGTAAATTTACCAGTGGTGTCCAATAGAGAATATGCCAATGTGGAACTTGGACATAAATCATCACATAAAGAACACCAAATAAACACGGGCTACTGAAAGTGACTAGAGATCAAAAAATTGGTCTAAAATTCTTAATGGACATTAAATACCTTGACCCTGGTGCTTAACCAAGAGGACTAGAAGAGCAAATGCCAGCTATTAAAATAGAAACGTTACTTTTATATCACATTTATTACACTTCCATATTTTTCTATGTGCTGTTGCCATCACTCTGACTTGTCATGACAACTTGTTTCTGGCTCTTCCTCTATTTCTGTTGATCCAAGGGGCTCATTCAATATCCACTAATAGAGGCAAAGGAAATCTTTCCATGACTTCAGTGAACTCTGGATCAGATCTCACATTTTCTTAAACTTCTACATCCTTTGAGACCCCAGCTCTCACATTTTACCTTAGACAATATTGTCTTCACAAATGGATATATTTTTACTATGAAAATCAGTCTTTTCTTCTTGTTGAGGAAAGCGATGCCAGCTCCATTATTTATATCACATTTAGCAAACCCACAGGAGTTAAGCAAATCTGGAACCCTCCAGGAGATTGACTGCCTTGATGAGTGTAGCATAAGTCACCCAGGCTGAGGCCATTGGCTCAGTTATTTCCCTGTGTAAATATTAAGTTACAATATACTGTAATGGAACTAACAGTGCCTGCCCCAAGTCAGGTGCAACGAATGAGCTCTGGTTCAGTACCAACAGTCACACATGCATAGCACCCTTTGCTTGCACATGGACATGCACAATCTCAGACACTGAGACCAGGTTCTCTGTAATTTCACATCCCTGGGACACCTCTGCCTTCTTTTGTTGTAGTCCAGCTCTTACCCTGCAGGTGAAATTGCTCCCAGCCTGCAATTACTTGACTCCACTTTTGCTGGAGGAGGGTTGGGACACAGGACCCACACTCAGACCAGTTGGAGAAGGATGTCTGTTGCTGCTGTAATGGCTGACTCTTTTGAGCTTAAAAACAGATCTGCCCTCCCTTAATGGTCCTCTTCTCAGTTTGGAGGATCATAAGCCAAACATGTGGTTGCATTTTGCGGTTTTGGACCATGAGAGGAGGGGGATGGTGAGACAAATAATTTAGTACACGAGGCACCTTGCAAAGTCCTGTTTCACATGGGCCACTTGTTTCTGTGGATTGTCTATGTACAGAACACACAGAACTTCTGTGCCATCACTTTCTGTGACATCACTACAACAGTAGTGCAAAGTCTGTGTTTTCCATATCACTTACCCATCTTACACAGGAGAAAATATCAGTGATATTTCTTCCACCCTTCCCAGAAAGTATCAAATGATTCTTCAATCTGGCCCAAACAGAAAGGACATTATATCTTAAATCATAGATTTTTATGAATTTGCCACTAAAATACCAATGAATTTCCCAATGTAAAATAATTAGCCAAACTGCTAACCAGAGCTTCTTTCTCCACATGAAAAACTCTGATTTAGTTATTTTTTTTAAATGAACACAGAGGCACCAGACTTTTGTGTCTAAAAAGCTTCCATACTTTCATTATAAAAATAAATATTTTTCACATTATAAATATGTAAAGCAAGCTTCTGAAACTCCTTTATGTCTAATTAATCTAATTTGATGTTGCCTTCTAGTGAGCTATAATCACTATTTTCCCTGAGTTTCTTGGTTCAGTCATTCATCAATTCTCAGACTAAAAGGAGTTTTTACAGCTGGGTTATAAACCAAATCAATGGAAATGTTGATACAGTATTAACTATATCAATCTTAACAGGTGTCTCTATAATAGCCCTTGTAAAAGAAACACCTCTATGCAGCTCACCAGCAGGCTCCAAGAAATGTGCAGAAGGACGGAGAAGGGAATAAAGAACAATTAGGATTTTCACTAACAAGATAAGCTCTTTCCATTTTTTTCCATTAAAAGCCACACATGTAAGCACACTTCCAGTAAACTCATGACGAAATATTAAAAACCAGTCCCAAAGAGGAATGGCTGATCTTCCAATTAACTTACTCATCATATGCAACCCCATGAGCTCTGCCACATACTAACATGCAGGTGTCCATGTAAGGGATTTTTAGTGAGGAAAATGACATCAATTGAAGTGATTGGTAAGAAAATATGCCACTGATCTGACGTATTTATTGTTTAAATCACAGTTTAGGAAATGTCTTTGCACTGTGTGTTGGAAGGCCAAGCTGAGAATTTCCTGGTGAGGTGATCAAGAGCCTAATGCAGAAAGCACCATCACAGCCCCTGGAGGTGCTGCAGGACAAGTCTGCCACTAAGAGCCCCTCCAGGGTGCACTCCTGTGTACAAAATACACTCTATAAAGTAGGTATTATAGTGCTATATGCTTTAGAACATTTTTTTCAGCTTTCCTACCAATTAAGATCTCCCTCTGATTAGTGCAAGTCCATCTATGTCACATGAACGACCCCTTGCCATTTCTCATCCCTTACTCCTGCTGCAGCCCTGTGGAGCAGTAGCATCTTCCTTATGCTTTGCACAACTGTACATCTGCACAGGCAAGAAGGAAGTGTTATTCAAGGCCATTGATTTCCTCTAGAGAAAGCTGAGGTACCTCCAGGGGCAATTAGTTCAGCTTTTAATTAACTTTGGTATGAGTCACAATGGGCTAAAAGTTATGATTAATTCAACTTCTAATGACATGATAACTAGTAGCAAAAAGAACTGCAGTGTGCAGAATACCTGCTCCTGGTCAAAACCCAGGAGTCTTTGTATAAAAAAATTTTAAAATGCAGGAACATTTTTTCATTTCTTATATTGTTTCTGTGTAGTCCAAAATATAACAGCTTGTCCTAACCTCCAAAAAGCAACTTTGCTTGTGAAATGTTACACAAATTGATTGTGAAACAGAAAACATGAGTGTTCTGTTAGTGTGGTGGTGTTTCTAAGGAGTCTGCACATCCCTTTGAATACAACATTTCACAGGAATGGGATGAGCCACAAGAGCCCTTCCCCAAGTTCGACACACCAAAAATCTCCTAAAGCTTCCGAGCAGTTCCTCACTGCACTTGGGGAAGGGCCCTTTTGCCTCTCAGTGGCAATGTTCAGTCCAGGCCAATGGGACCCAAAAGCTCCATACTTGCTGACTCCTTTTTAACCTTCTTGTATCTTGGGAAAAAAATGACAAGTAAGGAAGCGTTTACAAAAGGCCACATGTGATAAGGAACCTTTTCTCTCTCACTGAACAAATTTCATTTCACTATAGAGGACAGTCAGTACTTGCCCCTTACTTGGGAACATTTACAATTCTGATTCCTTTACAGATTTTGTCCCAAGCCCTGCAATGTCTCTGAAGATCATTACATAGAAATTATCTTCTGTAGATTAATATGATATTGCACAATAGGTTTAGAAACTGAATTCATGAAAGGTTTTGAGCAAAAAGGAATAAAGTTTCCCTTTCAGAGATTCCTGGACAGCTTGATTCTTTGCTGGTGGTATGCCTGGAGTTAACCTGGGAAGGAAAGAAAAGGGAGGGAGGGAAGAGACAAAGAAGCACAGCAAAATAGGTTGCTGGAGAGTCTGTTGGGAGCTATTAAACTTGGCTGAAAATATGACTTCCAGAGGGACAGAAAGGAATAAAACTCTTTCTCCTTCATGAAAAATAGATAAAGAGCTCTCTTTTCTTTCTTTTGGCATACTCCAACACAAAGCCCCTTCTGGCCTCAGCACAGCTAGAGCTCCCTCTTCTGATTCACTCTCTCCTCTTCAGGATGTGGACCTCAATATTCTCATGAGCAATGGCAGGAGCACCCGGCTGGAGCCTCCACTACTGAGGTGGTGTGTTCCATATCCCATCTGTCAGCATCAGACTGTGATTCACAGAGACATAAAACCAAGGGATGCAAAATCTGGAACTGCATATAAACATTTCAACTCAATAGGCTTATTTGCACATGCCCCAAATATTTGTGCAGCAGGCTAGAACCCAAAGTAAGAGCATCATCTCCAGAATTAAACTACCCATTCAGGCTGCCTTGGAGTAACAAGTGTTTGCTGTGTGACTCTCTTCTAATCCTTGTGCAAGACTGATGTTTCTTAGAGGACCTGAATCAGAGTTGTCTAAGGAAATGTGTGCTAAAGTTTTTCATTTTTCTGTAATAGTAGCAAGATCCTACACAAATTCCAAAACAGAATAATTTGGCAGTCTCTCACAGCTAAAAATATTATTTCTTTCAGTAAGAAAAAAAATTAAGTACTACTTGACGTTCATATTTTTATCATCTTGACATTATAAAACCCAAAGGAAAGACTAGCAATTCCCTTTTTGTGCTGCCAGCATTGGTCTGCCTTTGATTTCCACTACGCTATGCCTAAATGTGCAAGTGCTCTTCAGAGAGGTCTGATAAAAAGATATGAAGCGTGAGGAGTCTGTTCTTCAGCACTTCTTTGGTGGGTGAACTCAAAATGGGGAGTTGCACACTTCCTAATGAGCCATTCTGTTTTCAAGGCATGTTCATGTAGAATTAGCTCAGTCTCTCTAAAAAAAAAGTTAATACTAAGGGGGAAACATTCCCCACTGTTTAATCCCCTCTAGCACCGCACGTGAAATCCAGCCAAGTATCACATGTGTACAGTGCTCTGTATATACAGAATGTGTATGAAGTCAGCAAAACACAACTGCAGGGCTTCTATTGAGAAAAAAACAGAACTGACCTTTTGACAGAGAAAATGCTTCTTTCTCACCCAGTTACATAAAATTTGCTTTATATTTCATCAAGCTTGCCTTTTCATTTCCTTTTTTTCCTTCTTATTTTTTTTATTAATTACTATTTTAAATTTTTTTCTGATCATCTAAAACCTGTGGGAATAATCATAATGTTCATAATCCTTCCCCTGCAACCCTCCTTCTGCTCCATCCCTTTCTTTTTTTAGCATGTTGGCAGCCCTGATCAATGTTGATTCATTGGAGGGAACAGAATCTGCAAACTCTTTGGTAACACTAGACAAGCTGCTACTACAAGCAGCTGCAGTTGCAGTTCGCATCTCACTGGGGGTTTTTCCAGAAAACCCACCCACAACACACAAGGGGAATTCTCCCGGACAAGCTGCAGGTGCTATGGATATTTTCATTTAATATTCATTCTTGCAATTCAGCACATTTGTAATCCATGTGGTAAACTGTTACTTACATTTCTCCCAGTGGACCACAACCAGATGTCGAAAATAAGAAGTCCGGTGGAGATATCGCTTTTTCTCCTCTTCGTTGTGTATTTCAATGGGCTTAAAACAAATCTGTTTTCTCAGGACAAAAGAATGTGCTTTTATATTTAAAGATACTTTTGTTGACACGAAGAACTAATAAATGCATCCAGAAATTGTTAATAAGTTTTGTTTATTTGTAATCTTTTCTATTATACTCATCATCACAGTGCTTTTGTGTTCTGAAAGCATGACAGAGTTATTAATTTTCAGAAAAAAGAGTACTAATACTTGAGCTTTTTGTATTTAAATACATACCACGGATTGGTTGGGTCTTTTTGTTTATTTGTTATATGTTTGGGTTTTTTAAAAGACAAAAGAAAACCACATCATTTTAATCTGATGCACTTTCAGAAGTAATCCTCCACAATGCATATCAATGACAGTGAAGAATCTGCTATTGTCTTTTTCTGCTCAATGTACTCTGCTCATTCCTAACACCTCTAGGTACATTCTAGCAGTACTTGAAAAAATATCAAAACTTTCTCTAACAACTCCTCCACAGAGAAGGAGGGGTGGAAGGACAATCACCTAGAGCCTCAGGTACAAAACTGTTCATGTTTTTATAAATTTTTAGGGTAAACATGTTATTCTGCAAAAGAATGTTCCCAGCTTCCTGATTTATGCATGTGTCTCCAAACTCATAAACACTGACAGGACAGTAGATACAGGTAAGAAAATGGGTGGTTCTTTCCTTTGACATCCTAACATTTGGAAAATATTTTCATATTTTTCTCTGTGTGGAAACCATCCTTTTCTGTACTGAATATCTTCCCATTCCTAAAGCCCATAGAAAAAAACATTATTTCATGTGGCTAAAGGATCTACTTGAACAAATTTGTTCAAGTAGATAACTGTTGTCCTAAAAATTTGTCAAGTTCAATCTCATTGAACAAAGTCAAACTCTTCCTGGAAATTCTCAGTCAGAAAAAGAACAGTATCTTTACTGAATCTCCCTGAGAAGACAGTTTGAATGAATATAAAAATCTGGTGAATGAGGACACCACAATGATGCATTTAATTGGTTTATTAGAGCCCCAAAACTGGTTTCTTTTGCATCTGTCTCTCCAAAGTTAAGAATTCCAGCATAAGCTTAGGTCATGATTAGATTAGTGACCTCATCTCGGTCTCATATTGCAGACACTGGCCACGACCTCCAGTTTCAGGGCACATGGGGTGAAATCCTAGCTATGCTGAAGCCAGAGGGGCCCAGGATGGTTTACTCCTCACATTCTCGAGTCCTTCAGGCTTTGCAGCTGTGCTGCAAAAGGGGACATGGCTGTAGAATCCCAAAGGTAAGTTGACTGTCCATTCTACATGTGCAAATGCTCATGTAGAAAAGGTTTACTTCTTTTAATTAGGACAAAAAGAAACTAAATCAGGAAAAAAATTAAAACACTTCTAAGGATTGCTTGAAAATATTTGGAAGAAAAGGGTGCCTGCCTCAAAGACGGCGTATGAAGACAATGGACCCACTATGCAGTGTACCAGAGTAAATCCTATAATCGTGCAGCTACCAAAGATATGCAAGAAATAACATGCATAGGTATATGGTATATCCTTGAAATCCTACCTTGCCAGGGCTACTGTGGCTCCTTCATGAGAATTACAGATTTGTGTGCTGAGGTGGGAGAGAGCTGAAAAAGCTCAAGGGCCCAAAGCACGGCTTTTTCCATATGCCTTACCATTACTGAAACACCTGAGCTAAATAAACTATGTTAAGCTGCTGTAAAAAAAAATTCAATAGCTCTCATTATAGCCCAGAATTTCTCATTTCCTACTTGTGGTGGGATGCCGGTTGCACCCTGGGTTGCTGTCTGGAGCATATAATGACAGTGGTTCAGGGCCCTTTAAAGGTATTCTCTTTTTACAATGCCAACAAGGTAGTGGCAGTAAAAAAGAGAAGGGGGGAAAAAAATCGAACCCATAACAATACTGGTGAATGAGAAGCATATGTGCTGACAGAGGAATGCATTCTGCAGGGAGCTACAGAGAGTTAGTTAAATCCGGATGGTCAACAGGCTGAGATGTGACAAGTAAGGAAGACTAGTGGGAAGGTGACAGGAGACACCAGCACAAAATCCAGTTGATAAAAATATGCAAGTTTTTATATATGACCATGGCAGGAATAACATTTTGAGAAGTGTTTTCAAGGGAAGACAAATGTGAAAAGGCAATGGCAAAACAGTTTCTAGACTCTGGACTCCATGGAGGGACATAAAGGATTTACATTCCATTTTCAGAAATCTAACAGTTGAGATGTTACCTACTACTCTGTTTTACTGCCCAAATCTCTTTTAAAAATAGAAATTCATGTCAGGTCATTTAAATGGTTTGAACACATTATTGTGAGACCTTTGTCTTTAATTAAACTAAGCTTCTTATAAGTCTAGTAGGCATAAAAAATATAGAGTTTATTATTGAAATAATTTTAATGGAAATAGTAAAAGACTATTTGTTTCAGCAATACAAGCCATAGCTGTGAAATACAAGATTAATTGCACTTATACAGGTTTGAGATAATGATCTTCATGTATTTTTTTTTTTAAATCATGAAATAGCCAAATCTAGGCTACACAACTGGCCAAGATGAGATATGAAGATGTTGACCTGGATAGTTTCATTTCTGTGGTCATGAAAAATGGAAATTCAGAGCAAATATGGATAGTAAAAAGTAAGAAGCCAAGGTATTGTTTTTATATAGTATATACCTAGAGCTTCTTGTTCTGATAAAGGTTATTATAGGGAGAAATAGTTTACAGAAAAAGTGTTTGAAAGATAACATGAAATCTAATTAAATATATGCCTGGATACTCTGCATTTTATGCAAGACAATATTAAATGCCATTATTTTAGTTAGCTTAGATAAAATTTGTGTAAAAAATTTATCATTATCTTCAGAGTTTGTCTCTAGTCCATACTTTAAGCTTTTCCTTACTTTTTTCTCTTACTCTGCCCCTTCGTTTTTCCAACTGCCTTTACAATGCAACTGCTTCCCAAACTTCATTTTCTTCATTCAGAAATCTAGAGCAAGGCCTTTTCAACTCAAAACCTCAAATAACACTCAAATTTATCTAGATCCTTGTTCAATTTTATCCAAAGGATGTTCATGCTCTCTTGGTAAAATATTATAGTGATAATGTCTGCTTGGTAGTGCTTGCTTTCAGTTATCAATATTTTGGACTGAAAATCTTCAGGCTATTGATTTTTCTTTTCTTTTTTTTTTTTTTTTTGAGTTTTAAACTTTCTTGGTGAAGTTAATCATTTATTCACTCAATCAATCACAGAATATCAAAATAAACTGAGTTAGAAGGGACCCACAAGGAACATTGAGTCCAACTCCTATCTCTGTACAGGACAGCAAAAATCACACCACCTGCCTAAGGGCATTGTCCAAGCATGCCACGAGCTCTGTCAGGCTTAGTGCTGTGACCTGGGGAGCCTGCTCAGTGCCCAGCCACCCTCTGGGTGGAAATACTTTTCCTGATATCCAACCTAAACCTTCCCTGACACAGCTTGGTGCTATTCCCTGGGTCCTGTCACTGGTCACAAGAGGGAAGAGATCAGTGTCTGCCCAACCTTTAACCTCCCAGGAAGTTGTAAATGCAGTGAGGTCTCGCCTCAGTCTCCTCTTGTCCAGGCAGAACAGACCAAGTGCCCTGAGCTCCTCCTCAGCAGCTTCCCCTCAAGGCCCTTCACTCTTTCATGACTTAACATCTTTTTTACATTGTGGCTCCCAAAACTGCCCCAGCACTGGAGGTGAGGCCACCCCAGCTCAGAGCAGAGCAGGACAATCCCCTCCCTTGCCCGGCTGGTGATGCTGTGCCTGATGTCCCCAGGGCACGCTTGGCCCTCCTGGCTGCCACGGCACTGCTGGCTCATGTCCAACTTGCCAGCAACCGGTCTAATAAGTAAATTTTAGGCATATTGGAGGAATTACAGAATGTTCCCTCATTGTAGAAATTTATCACGTAGTATCAACAAAACTTCTTTTGATCTTCTGCTACACTTTCTTCCTTTCTAGGATTCTTCTTCAATGCAAAACACACCTTAAAATCCAAAATTTATGGACTTTTAAGACTAACAATAGAATTTATCGCTTCTTTTTCCATACACAATTCCACTGACTTCTATGACAGCATTTAAAAGCAAAACCTCCTTGATTTACATTACATTTAAAGATATTTGCTCCTGTGGGAGTTTTGAACTAAATAGAGTCCATCAACACTTCTCAAACCTTCTTGCTTTTTAGATTTCCCCTTGCTTAGTAATGCTAGAAAGTAAGTGGTTCCAATTAAACTTAAATGTCAGTCCTTTGTTTGCCCATAAAGATGAAGGATTCAGATAAGTTCATAATGAATAAAATTTCAATATCATTTTGATCTTGTATAAAAAATTATCATTACTCAGTTTAGATCCTATGAAAGTCCCAACACATCTGGCAAAAAAGTTAGTTCTTAATTTTCAAGACTCAGTATACTCCAAAACATGTATGAACGTCCAAACCTACTCCAGTGAATTTCCACATGAATAGAGCGCCTTCAGAAAGTGAATGGATCACATCTGAGAGAGCTCAATTTCAAGGGCATGGAGAACTTTGCAAGCTGAAGCCAAAAGATATGATTCATATCAGATAAAGTATGAACTGCTTCTGCAAATGGAGCCCTTGGGGATACCTAATATTGCTTATGAGGAGATGGGAGTCCGAGGAATAAGGTCAGAAGAACTTTGTAACTAGGGAAAAAGATTTTAAAACATCAAGAGAAAACTCAGAGTGGGAAAAAGTTCCGCAGCTCTCAACAAAAAGTCAAAATATGCTTCTTGGAATTTGTTGGTATATATTTTTAAAGTCCCATTTGGATTGTCTGGGAAAAACTCAGTCTCAAAATGCTCTGAGACATTCTTCATAATTGTCTGAAGGTGAGGGTGGGCCTACAAAGTGTTTCAATTATCAAAAAAAATATACCAGCACATTTCCCTTCAGCACACGTGGGCTTCAATTCAGCAGAGTTCTTGATCTGGTGTATGAGCTATAAGTGATTCCTTCACTAAGATCTTATTGGAAGAAAGGAAACCCAAGAAAAGCAGTGAGACTATTTAGTCAATGAGTTACCCAAATGCTGTTAACTGCTGGCTATGTCACAATTTTTAATCAGACTGAAGGTTTTTTGATATGGCTTCACATTTCTACAGTAATGTTGGAAACGCTTAAGTCCCATTGAGGACAGAAAAATATATGGGAACTACTTTTCTTTCTGCAATTTAATTTTCCTCTGTGCAAGCAAGGCTTACCATTTGAGGCACAAGGGAATAAAATTAGTTACTCTCTTTTTGTCTTAGAAGAAGGTGGAACAATATTCTGACTAAACAATGGATCAGTTTTCTAGAGACAAAGAGATGGCAGTCTAGAGTTAAGCAAAATTTCTAACCAGAAAACCAAAAAATGAGCACGGATTTTTGCAGAATTATGGCAGATTTAGCTGCAGGTCCAAACAATGTGATTTCACAAGCATTAGCTAAAGGCATCAAATTAACTGACATTCTTAAAAATGAAGTAGATTCCTGAGGATTAGGAAGTGGCAAATACAACTCCATTAGTTTAAAAAGGGTCAAGAGATTAAAGACCAAGAAACTGAGACCAGGGAGTTTAACATCTGTTAAAGGGAAATCTTGGAAACCTTAAACTATGCAGTAGGAAGAACACCTGGGAAAGTGGTTTTGTTAAGCAGTGTGGAATCAAGCAGTTTGTATTTAACTAACTATAAATGCCAGTAATTAATAGACCTGATCTGCTGGAGTTACTTGAAAATAATACTTTTGATAAGAGAAAGTGAACTTACTGGCTGTACATAGCAACTCAGTGAGACACCAGAATATATAAAAGAAAAATGAGGCAACAGGCCAAAACCCATTCTGCACAGTAATAATGTTTAAGAATATGGAGGAAAGGTTGGGATATTTTAAAATTATAAAAGAGTTCAAATGGGAATAACGGAGTCACCAGTTTGGATTCTTTATAATATATAATATAGATGTAAAATACTGTCAGTATAAAGCTATTAAAAGTAATATTCAAGCATAAAGTAAATTTTGAGATTGTAAAGTTTTGTTTGTTTATGCGTTGTAACATTATAGCATTAGTGACTTTAAAAAAATGAATGGATTTTGAGGAGGAATTTCAAATGTATATTGTCATGTGGTCTTGCATTTATGTCTTCCATTCATTCATTCTGATTTGTTCAAATTAAAGCTTGTTTGGAACTAAGCACAAGAGTGTTTCAAATAAAAATAATTCCTATCTGTGTTTTTATATTGAATACAATGGAGTTTCAGTAAGGACTGGGACCCTTAAATAAGAAGTCTACAAAGGATTAGTCAATGATTATGTATGATTTTTCTGAGCAGTGGCAGTGTATAAAAGCACTAGAGCTCTCTGGCTTAAAATCCAGAGGTGGATTTGAGGAAGGTTAAAATTCAGGAACACCTGGGCTCCAATCCCAGCACTGCTGCAGATGCCTTGTTCTGGTGAGTATGTTCTTCTACTGCCTCTGTTAAACAGAGATAATAAACCCAGCAGGTTTTATGAGGTTAAAGGTGTTAAAAGTTGTGAATTCCTGTAAAAACATAGAATGGGAAGATATATAAAAATAAAGTATATTTTTCTTCAGAAGAAAACTTGTGGCACTTTAAGCACGGAAGGAGTTCTCATTTGGTGTGAATTAGAAGAAGCACTTCACCTACTGTCTCAGGTTATCAACCTTTTGATAAGGCTTGGAATTAATAGGTCTCCACATGCATTTGACCTCTTTCTGCTATGCTATCATCAAGCTTGTTACTGAAATAGTGATGTTAGGTACAACTGGTCATGAAAAGGAAACACAGCACAGGTTTAACTCCCTGTGCTCCTTCTCAGAGAGGGACAAGGTATCCTAGGGAGGGCCTGTGCTCTCAGGTGACAGAATTAAGCTGTCACTAGAAATTCTTATGAGAAACTTTCAGCTATTTGACCCTGATGCACCAGTTTCTCTGGCAGATTCTAGGGGAGGTCTGCCTCCCCAGAGGAGAACATCTTGAGCTGTTCTCCAGCTTGCCTCCAGCCTCACTTTCCAGTGGGATGACTGGCACATTGGGAAACAGGACTTGACAGAGTTCACGGACCCAAATCACCCAGAAGAGCATGAGCACAGGACTTCCAGCAGAAAGTAGATGGAAACTCTTTTCATATACTGTGGTGAAACCAAATGAGGATTTTAAAGAACAATTAGACCAAAAGGGAAGGAAACTTCAGTCGAAAAGTCTGTTTGAAAAGCAGGTTTTCTAAACAGATGCATTATGGCTCCTCGTGAAGAAAGATTCTTCTTTCAGTCACTGGATGAAATGCCTCCCAAAGCACCTGTTTTCTGTGTTTATCCTCAAAGGAATACAAATTTTAAGGGTTTTTTTTCATAGCTTTTTAAGTTAAATTCTGTCTCCCAAAATGAAGATGTTTGCAGTTGATTGCAGCTGTTTGCAGCTGCAGTTGATTTAATCAATATTTTTTTCAGTATAATACCTATATTTTTCCCTTTGTTCAACAGTGCAGACGGGGCTAAAACAGGGAGCTCAAGCTATGCTAATTGGTTACTTACCTGTAAATATTAATTTGCATTCGTCATTGCTGATGTTTTTTTGAGCACAACACAGTTCTTATGTTTCTTGGAGTTTTTTTTTTAACATTGTGTGCTCATCCCTATCACATAAATCAACCTCAGAAAAAATATGGTATTTCCTGTAAACAAAACCCTTGTTTCTACCACTGCCCTGTCCATAGAACCAGACATAAATCAACATAGGTTTGTTGACTCCATCTGGGTGTACTGATTTTAAACAACTAAAAATCTCAGCTGTGATATACTGTGATAAATTAGCTTCCTGTACTCTGGTCCACATTCACCCCATTTTGCTTTTTATAACTGAGACACCTTCACTAGGAACATACTCACTTTATCTACAATCTGTTAATAAAAATGTAGAAATATGAAAGACAAATGTATTGCTAGAGATTTCAGCTGTAATTACTTTTTCTCTGGACATGTCAATATAAAGTGATTATGTAGCCAACTTGCAGCACTCAGATCAGTACCACAAACTGATAAATCTGAGCTTTAGATCTTTTGTCCAGGGTTATTGAGGGCAAGTGGGATTCAACTTCAAGTTTAGGCACTCTAGTGTAGATGTAGTGCTCCTTCACAATAAGTCTGGTTAGTCACTGAAAATTACTCTTAGGTTTATGTGAGGAAGACATTATTTTTTTCAATACACAGAACACATTTTTTTTAGCATGTTTTAGCTGGCTGAATTTCCTAAATTCTCCAAAGAAAACAAAAATAAAAACCTAACTTTTAAGAAAAAAAATAAATTTGTCTTGTAAAAGTTTTTGTGTGATATTTCAGACAAAAAAAAAGATCCCCAAATACGTAGTTTTGTAGCCTTCAGCTTTTGACTGGAAGTTCAGGTTCCCTGGCTGAACCCTTTCTCCTAACTAGTACAATGGTATCCAGCCTCAGTAAGAGGAAGTGACTCATATCAAGTCCTACAGGAAGCAATCCTCTGAGTTGGAGCATTACAGGCCTTGGACCTTACTCTTATTAGGATACACTAAACTCATCACTGCAGGGAAAAAATCCAAGCAAAATATTGTGATTTTTCTCAAAGAGGTTTTGGACGAATTTTTGATCAAAACAAAACAGACAAATACCCAAACACCATATACAGAAAAGCACTTTTCACCAACAATAAAATATCTAATCCAAAATTTAGACCATAATTTAGATAGGTTTTTTTGTCATCTTCAACAATCAAATAAAATCCCAATAATTGTTAAGTACATGATTCATGAGTCAATAAGAATTTGATTCTTCTCACATTTTCCAAGTTCCTCCGGGTGATAAGGTCTCTGAAATAATATTATTTATGCTTTACAAGCTCTTTTACAACAGCTGAAGCATTGTAGGCTGAATTTTGGTCTTATGACCACCTCTCTTAGTGTCCAAGACAACAGCCTGTATTTTACCATCTTAGTGAAAGATTTCATTTTTGTGGCACCTGAATTTGGTTTGGGTCAGACACAGCAGTCAGAGTAACTGTGAAGGATGAGAAAGATGAGCATTGCACCAAGATAAGCTTCTTCCCTTCTTCTGCACCACAGTCCTCTAGTTGAAGTATTTGTAAAAGCTCCTTTATTTCATGAAGAACAAACTATACAACAGCAGAATCGATCTAGAAGTATTTTCTGCACGTTTCAAAAACATGAGGTTTCTTCATCTGTTATAAATCAACAAAGTGAAAATCTGACCTGACATTTAAAGTCATGGACAGGCTGTTCAAAATGCCAGGAAACAAGAACTGAATTGGGAAACTGCTGGAAGACCTAGGAACGGTTATCCCTATTCATGTGATGGGGAAGATAGCACCTACAACCTGCTCCAGAGTGTAGTGCTTTACAGACAGTGACTCAGTGGGGCTTTGAATGGGAAACCTTACACATTTTTGCATTAAAGCAAGCTGTCAAACAATATCCATGAAGCTGCTTAGTTTCTTGTAGTACAATATTTCTAAGGAACAGCCAATGGGAAAAGATCAGAGGTTTAAGGGCTAGACTACTAAATTTCCTGGAGACTTTGCGCCAAATATCCAGTGAAATAATCACACCAAATAAGCATTAGCTTACCAATCTGAATTTTGTTCCATAGCCAAATAATGAAAATTTGATAAGACACAATGTTTTTTTTAAGTGAAAAAAAACACCTTAATTTACATTCCATATGGCAAAATTGGGGAAAATGGGCAATGAAATGTTAGAAATGGGGTGAGACCAGCCAAAGCCTTGCTTGTTTTTCCAAGACCGTTAAGTTAAAAAAAAAAGTAAGTGGCTTAAGTCAGAAATATACCACCAGAATTAATGTTTCTCAGATCTGTCAAGCCATTGAGCAGACAGTCAGTGTATAAATAACAGCCAGACATTTTATTAGTTTTTTTTCCATATTTTTCAGTTTTCAGGAATCTTAAGCTGAGATTTGTTTTCTAGCTGCTTGTGAAAATAAAACATTATTCCCGAGCATTTCTGAGAGTGTGGTTAAGAGGATTTTAATTATAACCAAAACCAAAATTTGTTCTTTCAACAACCCTCTAACCTCACCAAAGGATATAAATCAGAGATGAATTAAGAGAATTAGCATTCATGATGTTCAAGAAAAAAATTATTTGCAGGAAGGGGAACTGACTGGCACACTTAAAGATTGAGGAGTCATTAGCTGTCTGAACAGTCTGTTGTGAACCATTCCAGACAGCCCTTATTCCACGGTATTTCCATATGGTTACAGGGAAGACAGAATTGCATGACAGTGAGACACTTGACCTAAAACACATGCCATGCCTAGGAGATGGCAATTACAGTTCATCATGGACAAATAAATTTATTTTGCATGTAGAAGGAGCATGGTGAGAAAGAACTGCTGCTGTGAGACAGTAGGGAAATGAAGACTGGGCCTTCACTTTTCCTGCAGCATTTAAGAAGGTGCAGCACTTTATTGTAAAGCTTTTATGCAAGACTCTAAGTAAGGCCAAACAAATTTGGCCTGGTGATTAAAATAAAAACATCTCTCTTTGGCAAGATGGATACCCAGCCTACCTTCTCCACCCCCACCCAATTCATCCATGACCATGGGTTATAGCACAACACAGGCACGTAAATTCAGATCATATGAAGAGAACTTTCTCCTTGCTAGACAAAAAATTCAGGCTGGTAAATATACGATAGCTCCATTCCTGTTTTGACAGTGAGTACAGCAATAAATTCTGAACTGATTTTTATTTGATCCTCTCATTGTCTCGCCATAAATTTTTGCCAGTGCTGACTCTCAAAGTACAGATTATATGCTTCCCTTTCACATCATGAGACATTAAATTCCACATATATCACACATTTATAGCAGATGTTCCTAAACAGACAAACCAGGTGCTAAACATATTTTATTCTGATGGGCAATTTTTGAAATTATTGCAATCAATGAGCTAATAATGTTGGTGGTAACGATGAAGTCAAGTTATTATTACCCATTACATTTAATCATTGACAGCAAGTTAATTGGATCTAATTGGAGAAATCATAAATAACATGGAGCAGATGGCAGACGTTTGTTTTTCCACTTCCAAATCTATCTAACAGAGTTATAGATAAAGTCTAGATAAACCAATATAAAAGGGCAGAGAGTACTTATATCCTCCCATAAAATCATAGCTCACATTGGCAAAGTTGCATCTCTGAGAGGCACAGAGAGCTTTGACAAGGTTGGGTAGCTAAACAAAACTTTATAGCTATTACCCATATCTGTCAGCTTTTTATACATTGGCCTCAATCCCCTGCACAGCATTGGAGGGTGATGGAGGCAAAGGCTGCAAATTAAAAAAGAAAGCAGGAAAGGGAAAACTGATCTGCTCAAACAGGTGTGTTTGAAACACAAACTTCTGCATCTGATCTTATCACTGGACACTCTTTTTGGTGAGAAATAGATGTTTTCTGAATGTGACTGAACTTATTCTAACACAGGCTAGACTAGCTAGGCAAACTGTTCTACCAAGTATAAATGCTGTCATATGGAAATGACAACATACAGATGTCCAAGTGATAGATCTCACCTAATTTTTTCACAAATTTAGCCAAAGGCTAAGGAAGTATAAGGATGTTTAGGAATCTAGAAGCTACCAGCCCACCACATTTGGCTTCCAGGTGAGAAAGGAGTCCCCACCACTTTTCCTTTGGCTAGTTTAGATCTAAAAACACAGCCCATATACTTGGGTGATTTTTTTTTCCTGAAGAATATGGCATTCATTTTTGTTGTTATTATTGATTGTAAAGGCAAAAATAAAATACATACAAAAAAAGGATCTGACATCTTGAGATATACCATGCCTTATTATTCAGACATATGAGACATATCCTTTTGTTCCTGCTTAGTTCTACCTATGTTCATTTTAGATTTTCCTCCTGTCTAGTGACTATTTGCCTTCTGTCTGATTTGAATGGGAAGTGTCTCACCAACGTTTTTATACTACATCTAAACTGCAAAGAAAGGAGCAATAGAACATGCAAGTGTACACTCTGGGCTGATGGTGTTATAATTCTAGAAATGTTATTTCTTTTCTTGCACCAGTGTTTTCACTCATTTCCACGTGCTCCCAAGCTGGTAGGGGAACACTTGAGAGCAGCCTAATAATAATTTTCTCTCTCATGCACTTTGTGATCAGTGCACATATCATCCTTTCTGAAGAAATGAAGAATTTATTCTTAGCCTATTGGCTTTCCTCTCACATTTCTACAATGTGCAACCTCTAATCTCTTGCTTTAAATCTGCTTTCCTCTTTTTAAAGCCTGACACAAATAAGTGAGTTAGAACTACTAAATGCCAGAGGCTATACCCTCATTGCAGTGTGCAGATTTTGTACCCTGCAGACTGGGAACAGCAAATAGCATGGCACCAGCCTTGGCTTCTGATCTGCTTTCCTGGATTGCTAATCCATATAGCAGGTGGTTTTGAGAAAAACTGACTACAGTCAGAGTTTAGTGCTAATTCCCTGCAGACAGAGGGTTTATATAATGATTTAATATTCAACAACTAAACCACAGTTAGGAAGTGAGGAATTCTGAAGTCCATTGAACATAGCAGAATTTTTACTGACTCAGTCCAAGGTTATTTCATAAATTAAACCAAAGGTTTAAAATACCATAAAAATGGTATTCAAACCACCCACAAAAATGCAATTTTATATGGTTTAGTTGATATACAATCAAAAGATTTTTAAATGTTCTGGTTTTAAATTATCCAATTTTCCTATAAATGTTCCTAAATTGTTCTCCTCACTGCAAAATATTGTCATAATGTTGTTTCTTTTAATTTCTTCGGTTGAAATGTCCATTCTATATCATGCATTAAATCTTGATCTTCAAGCCCAATCTAAACAGTAATTAATTTATTCACTCATCTTTACCCATACATTCACAATTCAAAAGTTTCCATACAGAAAAAAGTTTCAAGAAAAATCTGAATCTTAATCACAATTTAAATGTGTGCAAACTTACAGCTTTCACATGCACACTTACTTTATTTTAAGACTTTATTGTCATCTATTGTAAAGCTGTATTTATCTCTCATACTACCTCATAAAGAATACTGTGCACAAAGATGGGAATGGAAAGTGACATTACCGTATTAAATCTTCTCTCGGATTGTTTTCTACTTTTTAAATTTTTTTCGGTTGTTCTTTCTGCTTCTTTTTTGGCTTCTTAAATGAAATTTATTTTAAAATGTGGTACTAACATGAAAATACCAATGTCTAACCATGTCAAAATTAAACATTTTGTGTGAACTAAGAATCCAGGCTACCTCAGGAGTCAATTAAAAAAAATGCTTTGAGAAGGTGATTAATTCTATTTCATTTGGGTTATACAAAACTTTCTGACATTTCATTAGAAATCACTGTGTTGGCTCTTATTTATGTTTGATACAAGGGATTGTTTTTTCTCCTTTCTTTTACTTCTATTAAAACTTCCAAGGTGTGTGAAGTTACATGTCCCTTGAACACAATGATTTTCAAGTCATTGCAGAAGGAATCTTGGTGTCTAGACTAGAGCTGATAGGTAAAGCTGAGTGATTTACCTACCTACCTAAAGTTCTGAAAGGCAATGAACTTCCACTCTTTCCCATAACAGAGAGCTAAAGATGATGCTGAAACTAGGGGCTCTGGAAATATTCCATCCTAGATGGAAGTCATTCACCCTGCGGGGAAGCTGACAGAAACAGGTAACAGAGGGATCAGCTTGTTGATATGAAAGTAAATTATATATTGTTTTCATTAAAATGAGAAACTATTTAAGTTTCTGATGTTCCCTGACTGAATTACTGAACTTAATCAAAATGTTTTCAAGGTACTAATATTTGGAAGACAGTTTTTTCGACAAAACATAAACCAGCGAACTTGATCTCCAACAAGAGTGCCCTCTGCACTGTCTGTATACCATATTTAAAAAATTGTTTATCATATTAAAAAATTTTGCTAACCAAAAGTTCACCAGCCTGTAGTGGTCCACCAAACCAAAATACAGCTGCCTAAACCACACTGTACGAAGAGGGCTGGCTGATAAACAACCATAATTTTCCTTTTTCTCTCTCAAAACTTCCAGCTGGTGTAACTCAAAGTCATCCAGCATGTCCATGAAATTTGATGGGCATTTAGAAGTTAGATGCAAATGTGATAGTCTGCACTCTGCTTCAGTACTCATTTGAGAACCCAAAGCTCACCAGACTGAGCCTGGTGTCCTCTGTTTCATGTAGGTTAGGGGTCCCTTAAGGTTTGTGACTCCTCTCTGAGAAGGCACAAACACAAAGCAGCTGATGTGTAAAGCCTCAGCAGATAAACTGTCATAACTGTGTTCCCTGAGCTGCACCGTGAGTAGGCAATAGCAGAAATCTGTGAAAATAAAAGCAGCTGAACCAGACACAGCATGAAACTTTGTCAAGTTAACTCAAAGTAGGGTCAGTTATGAAACTTGGAAACTTGTGCACAGAAGAAAGGCCAAGAAGCTGCTGTGTAGAATAAACTTTGATCAGAATTTATTTAAAGTGATCAGAGAGTACAGAAAAATGTACTTGTATATATTTTTCAGTCTTTTTCGACTTCTGAGATCTTTGCTTTCGTTACTTTCAAAGTGGGAGGACTTGGGTTAAACTTGAGCAGGATTAGCTAAGGCAGAACTTTCAATAGTGTCTCAGCTACATTTGCAGACATTTATACTTCACCCTTTTAAAGAGGAACGAGAAGTGGAAAGCTTTAATCACCTGCCAATTTAATATTTTCATAAGTAAGCCTAAAGTTCTGTTAATGGACAAACAGTTAAAGTGCTATTATTAGTTAATATTAAAGAAAGAAATCCAAAGACTGGAAGAGGCTTTGGAAGCAAAAGCAGCTGGGAATCCTAGACTAATAGAAATCAGATACGGAAAAGATCTATTAAGTTATCCAATCAATGCTATAGTTAATATGAAATCACTCCCAACAGCAGATTTGTTACTGCTCTTTCCAGGCTGGATTTAAATATCATGAACAATCAGGTTTCTGACACTTCCCCAAATTCCCATGGACCACTCTGCCAGGAATTTTCCCCCTGATATTCTGCCTATATTTACCTTTTCACACTACTCAATGTATGTTAACATTCCTAAAGTAATTCCTTTCCTCTTTTTTATTGTCAATTATTTTTACAAGACTTTCACAAGTTTTAATTAACCAACTTGATTTATACTTTCCATTTTAATGTTCTAAGAAGAAAAATTTTAAAATTACATGACTTAACCACTTCTCAGTTTTGTCTACTGGATCAAAAGCTCAGTGGAGATTCTAAAGCATCACAGCTAATCTGGAATGGTTTGAAGCCACTTAATATCCTAAATGCTTGGGAAATTATTTATTTTATGTACATATATTTTGCAAGTGAAAGAGATTTTATACTTTAGTGACATCAGCCATGACCCCTTCTTTACTCTGCTTTCTTGCCTATGACTTTCTTTGATAATTCTAGAGTCATTCCTAAAGAGTTTAAGCTTTGTTACTGCTTATTACCATTTTTGCATTAAGATATGATCAAATATTTGGTCAGTTTTCCTGGGAGAACCAGCATTTGCTCACCTTTGTTTGAGGAATCTTTAGGAAGCTTCCTTGTCCGTTTCTTGCTCCCTTTTTTTCTCTTTCTCCCATAGGAAGCATCTTGTTTTATCTTCCTAAAAGCGCTGTCCTGGAGAAAGGTGACAGTAGGAAGAGTTTTCCACCTGTGAAAAAGCTTTGGGAATTTGATGGCCACAAGGACTCTGTCATACAGACCAAATTGCTAGATCACATCAATATTTTGAAAAAGACAAAAAAGGCACAGGTTAAATATTACTACACTAAAAATATTTGTAATTCAAAAGTGCTGAGTACACTGTTATTGTTGCTCTCCACTGTACTGAAAAACAGTGGATTTCTCTTGTAAGACTGAAAGTGGAATGGGTACCCTTTAAACTTCAGGCTTTGATGATAGGGATGCAATGACACCACTTGTGCCATGTCCAAATTGATGCCTGGAAGAGCTGGACCAGAGGCTAGAC
>VWYI01006508.1:0-10020 GCA_013399455.1 Anthoscopus minutus | reverse complement strand
GATGGGCCATTGAGTCCACTGATAAGCTTATCATCTCATTGGAAAATGTTCCATCCAGGGGGGAGGAGCCAAGCCCCTCTACCTGGATAAAAACCAGAGAATTGGGGCACCAAGGTGCCTTTCTTCACCGGACTCTCAGAGGAAGACCAGGCTCATCGAGCACCACTGGACTACTGCCAACACCCTGACCAACAGGCTATCAGGTTGTATTCTGACTTTGTCAGTAGCTTTCTTTCTTTTCTTCCTATTTCCTAATAAATTGTATTTCTGACTTGGAGTCTCTCACTGGTTTTGTTTTCAAACCAGTACAGGGACAATCAGGCAATAGGGAGAGAGTGGCTCAGGGACATAGAAACAGACATAGGAAGAGGGTAAGGAGCCAATGGGGTCTTAACAGCTTTTTGGGGGAAGCTTCTTCTGTCTCCCTGACCCAGGGGATGCTCCCAGTGTCTCCACAGTCCTTCATCCTGAGTCAAATAATTCATTGCAGCAGTCATTTTTGCCTAACCTAAAATAATATCCAGGGAGTCTAAGTACAATTCTCTATCTGAATTTGGGACTCAGTTTTTCCTGGCTTATGGTAGATTTATGTTCTTCTTGATTTACCAGTGCTATTAAATGAGTCTTGTTCTAGTAAAAACTGTCTGCACACTCTATCTTTTTCACTAACTAAAATAAAATAATAATTTTGGGAACTCATGAAAACATTTGACGTTTTAAAGACAGAGCAAAATTCAGTGATGTCTTATTTCACTTTGGTTTTATCTTTTCCTTCTTTAGAAGTCTAGTGGTTGTTGACTGACGGCCTGAATTCAGCATGCCCTCTTTGTTGGGTAAAGTGATGATTGGTGACTTGCTGGGCCACAGTAGTGTTGAGTTTCAAACCTCTGGTCCCTTGCCTGCCCCCACCTTGCTCCCAGGATGTGCCAGGCACAGGCAAGAATGGTTAGAAAATCAGCACGTTTTATTAATGTGTTCTCAGCAGCTCTTTTCCCAAAATGGGTTCTTTCACTCCCATGTGCAAGAAGCCAATCCCTACACAGTGTTGAGGTATTTGTTTTATTTGCATCTTTGTGCAGAAAGGGATGCAGGGGGAGGTTAGCCCGTAAAGCCAGCAAGATGACTATCACAACTTTCCATTGCTTTTATACATTTTAGCAAAGACGGTAATGGTCATTGACTGCAAGCTGTATGGTTCTCTTGTGAATTAGTGTTCTATATTCTATTGGTTAAAAGATTCCCTTGCTGCTTATACTGATTAATCTGTGTGCTCAGATATGGGAGTTTTCTTGGGTCAGTGGGCCATGAGTAAGTGGTTGTGATCTCCTCCCCCTAGAAATATCTTTTAGCCAGACAGAGGTGATTTCAGCACAGTTGCTGAGTTGGCTTTATGAGTTTCTTCTTCATCTTGGGAGTTCTGCCTGTAAATCCTGCATTCATTGTTTCCACTATCAGTAAGTAGTATATCCTTCTCCCCAGGCTTTGTCAACCTCACCTTAGGTGTGAAACCACTGATGCATGTCCGGCTCTAAACCTTATCTAGATAATTCTACTTACAGTAGTTTATCTTTCTAACACCTGGACATCAGCCCTGCCCTGGGTTGCTCCCTCAGGACATTGAGCAGGCTCCAGAGCAGCTGCCATCTCCAGGGTCCCACCTGGTGCTGGCAGAGGGCACTAATCTTCCAGATGTCTGCCATGCAGGAGAAAGAGAACAGCCTGCAGGGTCCAGAGTGATCACTTGAAGCAGGAGGACCATTGCTTCTGGAGAACCTGCTGCTCACTGAGGACATGGGCTTCCAGCTTGTGGGAGAGGGGTTGGGGGATCACAGGAGGGGTTCCACACTGGAGTGGCGAAGTAATCCTCCTTTGCCCCCAAAGTGATCCTGCTAGCTCCGTCAAGGTGGGGGGTTCAGAGGATTCTTCACAACCGAGAAAAAACCAACCAGCTGCCACTCTCCCAGGGTCAGGAGGTCTTTATTTCTAGCTGGTTTCCAGGGACAGAGAGAGAGTGTACCCGTTTCCCGGGCTCTTTTCCATCCTCGGGGATAGGGGCGGAGAGACATAACACGGACCAATGGGATAACATTTCAGTGGCAGGGGAGGGAAAAACGCGTCACGGCTGCGGGGAGGGGTCACACAGAGACCAGGAAGCTCCCAGGAAATATGCATCACCACAGAGTGGGACAAGAGGAAGAGAAAGAAGGAGCAGCAGAGTCAACATGAGCTGACCACAACTCCCATTCCTCTCTATCTCTGGTGCTGAAAAAGAGGAGGTAGAGACCTGGGAGTGAAGTGGATCCAGGGAAGAAGGGAGGGTTGGGTTTAAAATTTGTTTTGTATTTCTCATTATCCTTTTCTGATTCAATTTACTTGTGATGGTAATTGGTGAGTGACCCATCCCTGTTTTTATCTCAACATCCAAGCCTTTCATCATATTTTCTCTCTCCTGCCCAGCTAATGGGGAGAGTGATAGGACAGCTTTGGTGGTGGCCATTTGGTGTCCAACAAGGGCCAGCTCTCTACACTGTCCTTTGGTTTGACATATAAATTTCATGCAGTAGCATGATCAGTGAACAAAACAAATAGGTATTTGTTTTGTTTTACACTTCGTCCTGAATGTAAATCTCTCCCTGTAGGATATAATTTTTGTTTATGGTTGTGTGTCTATTCTTTCCCACGCCTGCTGTTCGCCAGCAGCAACTTTCAGTAGAAACAGAAAGCTTAGTCCCACAGAGCTGTCGTTTTCTCTATCTTAGCTCATTTTTTTATCAGAATATTAATTTAATGGGCAGTTCAAGTGGTGTTAGTGAGTTAGTACGTACCTGCACATTTGTTTTACCTTTTGATTAAACTTAGTGACAAGACATTGCTAACCATCCAATATATACTTTGAAACATCAGAACAATAAATTTAAATTCATACACTTGAATTTGATCATTGCTCAGAATATCTAACAGTAATATCATCATATTCTGCAAAATATGTTATTAAAATGTCAATATTTGTTAGAACTACCCAGTGTTGCCATGCAGGTACTGTGTTCTCATTTCTATTTTTTCTTAGCCATTTTGGGGTAGCCTGGGTACCTCAAAATAAGGGAGGATCTGCTAAGAATGAGCAGAAGAGTGGATAAGAAAGATGATGAGTGTTACTGTCCTCTGATACAATTGTGAACAGGTTCCTTTGCACAGAGTGTGGTGGATTTCCTTCTACCAGATGACATGGCATCCTTTATCAATAAAGACAAGCGCTCTGTGTTTCAAAAATAACAACTGATTTGCCATTCTACTTGAAAACCAAGGGACTGGTCCTCATTCTAGATATTTTTCTGTTGTTATCCTTACTATTCTCAGCAGCACATGTATCAAAGTCTATCCCACAGATAAATGAACTGAGACACAGTGATGGAATTTATCCGGTCAGATTGTAATCTATTTATAGAGATGACTAAAGAGCAAAAGGATACAACCTGTTATTGGTAGTAGTTTTTGGATTAGCAATTCAGTGATTATTTTAAGTTATTCCTTCCATTATGTTAAAGTTTCAAGGCAACAGTCTCTAAGAAAGTGATTTAGCTTTCTTTGTATTTGCAATAGAACTAATCTTATTTAGAGCACTGGAGACACTTAGAATCTTCCTTAGAGAAAATAAAATCTGACTTGTGTGATTTAATATTCCCTGATGTGTCCAGTCATTTGAATTTTCATACTAGCGAGACATTGTGCCATAAACAATGACTGCCTTTAGACAAAAATAGGCATATTCAGTTAACTGATTGAGGCAATTTTCATAGGTGAAGGTACAATTCCTTAAAGTCCTGTCTGTCCAGAACAGTTGATGAATGTGATACTGCAAGGTGAGCTGTTACTGATGCAATGCAGATTTGACTGGCTTAAATTACAATGAGTTCTTTTTGATATGCATATTTCATTTGAGGTTTTAACCTATAAACTACTGAGGTTTAGGGGCTTTGATGTTTTATGGGGGGTGTACGGTAGTTTACCCCTGTTTCTTCTGGAAAAGTAAGGGGGAAGCTAAGTTTTCAATATGAAGAAAAAAAATGGTATTTGCTGCAGTAAGTATGGTTTAGGAAATAGCTATATGGGCAGGCAGATTCAGGAGTCAGATCCTCCTGCTAATCATTCTTGTTCTTATTATAGGCTGACTTACATGGAGCTGATATGTCCACAGTAAGCCAGAGCTTATGAGGTCATGTTGCTGCAGTATGGGCAAATTAAATTCCTGAGCAGTAATTTGGGCAGGGCTGTGTACCATAGGTTGTTGGGAAGGATGAAATTCTCACACATATGTATTCTTGGCAGAAAGATTTTTGAATGTAGAAGCTGAAGAAGGAATAGAGATGGAAGCAAGTTTTGGTATAGAAGAAAAGAATTGCTGAGCCTGTCTTACTGGAAAACTAAGAAGGCAAAGGGTATATTAGTTAGAAAGAGGTTTTTATGACTTAGAGCAAAGGATAAGCCCATCTCAAACAAGATGTTTTTACCAAGCAGAAAAATAACACAGACAAACAAGTCAGCCAATGTTGCAAGTTCAAAAAAGGTCTCAGAATTTTTCAATGCCAGAAAACTGAAAAACAACTTCTAGCTTAAACTGTAATGTACTAACTTTTAGTGACTGGAGAATAGTAACATGAATATGGCAATTATAGTAGTATAGATAGGCTATAGATAAAAATAAATGTATAGATTTGATATTCTGTACTAAGATGGTCAGCAAATCAAAATATATAATGTGTTTTAACCTAAACAAAAGGGTCTCCAGGTTTGCCTGCAGCTGAGCTGACAGCTGCAGACATGGGCTTTGCCACCCACAACCCTAAACTGTTGTAACATCTTGAATGTAATAAACTGCATTTTGAAGAGCCGCCTGGAGTCCTGCATCCCTCATTTTGGCTCTTACAATAGGTGTCCTGCGCTGACACTACTGAGGGAGGTATCAGAGGGTAGAAAGAAAGCTATGGAGCAAAACAGTGTGGTCTCTTGCCTCCCTCCTGTCATTTTAAGATACTTGCAGCACTCAGCATCTTTTAATAGATGCTGATATGGCCAGATAAACTTTGGGATAATCATCCGGTGAGGATTTATTCAATGTTTTTAATTGTATTTTCCTTGCAATAAATGTCCCTGCATTTATTAGCAAGGCAGGGAGATCCTTTGGACTGCAGGGACTCCTTGCCATCAAGGTGTAAATGTTTCTAACTTTGGGAGTGATGGGAAAGGTTATTGTTGCTGGGATGAGATGTGTGGTAGTGCATCCAATGATGGTGCCATCCTGGGTACACAGATAACACAGATTTCACCTTCTTGAGATGAGTATTATGAAACTGGACCTTATTTGATGGTAATATTTTCCCCCCACAAAAGTTACATGGAGAATATATGGTATGACTGTTAGTGAAGTAAAAGAATCAATGAAGAACTGAGAAATTTCCATAAAACACACCGCATATGTAACTATCCCTTTTGTTTTGCTCTTTCATTTTTAGCAACAAAAACCACTTACTTAAGTGTCCATCACCATGGGCCTACAACACAGGCTTGGTGGAAAAGGCCCTGGGGCTCCTAGGTGACAGCAGCTGAACGTGAGCCAGCTGTGCCCAGGTGACCATGAAGGCCAGTGGCATCCTGGCCTGTACCAGCTATAGTGAGGCCAGCAGGAGCAGGGCAGGGATCGTCACCCTGTACTCAGCACCGGTGCGGCCACACCTCAGCTCCCGTGTCCAGTTCAGGGCCAAGTTCAAGGAGTACTTTGAGGTGCTGGAGCATGTCCAGAGAAGGGCGACAGAGCTGGTGAATGGTCCAGAAAGTGTGCAAAACCCATGCACAACTACCAACACATGTAAATGTGATGCTTAGGTGTGTGATTAATGATGGTCCTGGCAGTGCTGGGTTAATGATTGACCTTGATCAATTGTAGGGTGTGATTTATCAAGTTACCCTGTCAAATTCATAGGGTAACTTAGGTAGTAACTAAAACATAAGGAAAGTAGTTTTGATTCTCTTGTCTGCAAAGATAGATACTCTTCCAGAAAGTGACTCCTAATGATAGCCTAATTACGGTGTTCTGCATCAATTTCAGCGACAGCTTTGCTTCTCCTAAAAAATACCTAATGATGTCAGCCTGTATGCACCGTGTTACAACCCACCTCTGAGTCAGGGAAACTGAGGTGCTCTTTAATAAATCCCTTGGGGTGGTTACAGTGACGTGACAACATGTATATATGAACCAGGTTTATTTTTAATTCAATTTGGTTGCAATGGAATGGAGGCATATAGCCATCTTGGTCCTTTCCATAAAAAAAATATAATGAAGAAAATACACAAGGAAAAGAAAGAAGTGCAAGGAGTAGGTAGAGGAGAGGAAAGGTATCACCACCCGTAGATCCAACAACAGGACCTGCTAGTTGTGATTGCAATGTCCATGCAATGTCCAACAAGTGATTGCTGAGGGTGGAGGTGAGAGCGGCACAAGAAAGAGTTTGATGGATTATATGTATCCACACCCTGGCACTTCGCTGGGGGAGCAGGGAGTGGGGTTTTACACTGCCAGATGCAGTTGTACCAATCAGAAGGGAGGAATACCTTCTGGCTTACCTGTGAGGGAGGGGGAGCCTCCCTAGGGCATGGGTAGTTTTACACTGCCAGCCTTATTGGAAGGGAGGAAGCTGGCAGGATAAAAAACATTACCCCACCTCTGCAGGATCTGATTCTTACTGGCCTTTACTCTTATCTGGCATGAAAATCCTTTGGTTAACCCTGGGTCAGCAGGGAAACAATAGATTGCAGGACTCGCCCAGCCCATCAGAGTAAAGTTATGTAGATCACTCCCTAGACTGACAAAATTCACTCATAATGATAACTTGAAGTAAAGTTGGCTGAGAATTACACTGTAGTTCATGGACATACAGGATCAGTTAAAATAAAAGAAAAAAAATCCAAACAAACTCCCCCCGAAAAATCACTCCAAACACAAAAGAAAAGGAAATTAACATTTTTAATACCTTTATTTGTCTTATCAGAGGAAAGCTGTGGATTATATAAGCACAATAGGACTAACAATCTTTATTCCTGCACTGTTATCTCTGTGGGGTGGCAGAGGCTTTCCTCCTGATGTGTTTCATGTAACTTTTCCAGGAAAATGTTTTCATGTGCTGATCAAAGAGAGAAGTTACAAAGAGAGAATTGTGCTACAGATGCCAGCTCCCTTCTGTTTAATCATTGTTAAAGTAAAGAGGTACAAACTGGAGCCTGTGTAGAATGTTGCTTGCTTTTCATGTTTTCACGGTAGATATCTGTAGTGTCTCAAATATGAGGGTACATGGGATGAAGGAAAAAGCAAGGCTGTTTCTCCCTTCAGCATTTAACCAAACCAAAATGGGAGAGCAACTGTGTTCTCTTAGGCACTCTCAAAAACCTGTGTTGGAATTTTTGCAGGCTTAAACCAGGGCTAGGGCATCTGATTGCAGAAGGTTAACTGAAGATTCCAAAGTTTTTTAGAACTTTTCTCCAATAAGCATAGAAAATTTTTCAGTTTGGTGGGGATGGAGTAAAGGAAAGAGAAAGCTGTAGAATTCTAGAACAGTTTTAATACTGAGAAAAAGCTAGAGTCTGTGTGATGTGTAGAGCTCTTTCCATTTCCTTAAAGTCAGAGATACCTGAAGCTCATTTTAAAGAGCTTTTCTCAGTGGAATACAATTTTTCTTGAGCTCTGCTTCTTTCAGCCCAATCTTCTGTTTTGCTCTGCCTTTAAAAAAAATGTAGAGTGTTTTCAGGCAAAGCACACTTATCAGCGATTTCACAAGACAATGATTCTCCCAGCTCTGTGCAAATGTGGTCCAGACCTGCAGTTACAGCAAAAAATGGCTTCAATAGTGTTCCTAATAGCACAGCAGAGACTATCATGACAGTTCTCTGCTGCATGAATATCAGTGTTAAGGACCTGATTCCAGTATACATCATATTTTTAATATGATGCTGCTTGTAACAAGCTACCAGTACCCTCCGATCAGCCCAGCTATGATCAAAGCTAGTATCAGGAAGAGGAGTATTTTCATGTACCATTGCAGTGTCTCTAGCTAAAGAACTTTTGCCATCTGTGTTACCATAGTTGACTTTACCTTGGAGGCTTTTCATGCACATCTTTTCATCTGCTTTGGCAACCATCCTGCATTAATTGTAGAGAGGTTAGAAGGCAAGGAAGGTTTGTGCTCTTCAGTTTTCAGATCTTTTCTCTAGGCAAAACCTAACCGTTCTTGGTTGCAATCAAGAGCTGAAACTTTGTAACTTTCCTAAATCAGTGGAGTGAGACACTAGTATGTATTTAATGGCTAGATTTCTGTGTTTATGATCCACATGCAATTATAAAATACACCACGGAAACAGAATTATTGTATGTTTTTAACGAAGTAGCAGGGCTGGATCTTTCTTTTGAGTGACAGTTTTGATAATGGACTGCTCTGACTGTGATCTGGGTTAAAAGAAAGCAACAGCTGTCTGTGCAACACTGTTAGATGGCCAAGAGGCGACACTGAGCCAAAGGGTGCAAAGCAATTGATGAAAAAACTTAAAATAAATCCACTTTTGTCTTTTCTCCCGATTAACTCTCTGCCTGTTCAGAAGCTGGTCTTGGCCTTAACTCATTTAGCAATGTCAGAACAGTGAGGCAGAGATCTAAGTTTTCCAAATGCATGCTATGATTTTTCATATAGTGTGCTGGTTAACAGCAGAATACACAGTTTTGGCATTTCTTTTATCAGGAACCATTTTTTGTATGAAGGCTCCAATTTCTAGCGCCTTCCTCAGATGAAACTTTTTTTGCTAAGATCAGCTTGGGATCCTACAGTGGCTGGTAGTTCCCAGCTGGTGAGAATTCAGTTATCTAGTTCATGTGTTTTTCAGCCAAGTGACGTCTCTATCTCTATCCTGAATTCCCTGTACTGCAACTTGGTACACCATAGGTTTTCCATACCAAGTTCGGAATAGATCTGCTGGTGCTACCAAGTGATTTACGACGGGTTAAAAAGTAGTGTCTCAAAATAGCAAATATGACGGTGACTGTGTCACTGACCCAGAGACTGCTTTATTTTTTTGGCACTGTGTGCTGATGCTAGAGTAGTTCAATGACTTGCATACTTCCTAGTGAACCTTTAGAATTCTGACATTGAATTCTGTTTTTCTTGCTATATTGTGTGGGCATGAAACCAAAGGAAAACAATATATCTCTGTTTATCCAATTTATTTTTTGTATTTTAGCCTCTTTATACATACATAACTAAAACACTGAATGAAGTATCTAGTGTTACTATATCTATTTATAGTGAGCCTATAAAAAGTATTCTCTTTGATTTTATAGCCTTAATTTTTTAATGAGAATCTCATAATTGATCAAAGACAAAGTGAATTTTCTTCTGTCCCAATTTATTTTAAAGTGTATGAAATATGCCGAAGTAAAATGGTTGAATATCATATTTCAATCTACAATGAGTTACTGTGTTTTCATTAAGAAACAGACTGAACTTTCATATCCTATTTTATATATTAATGAAAAATTGTACATATTAATGAAAAAAAGAGAGTCTGCAGTTCTTTTTGCCTCCAAATCTTCTTGGAGAATAGTATTCAAATATACTTGAGAATAGTATTCAAATATCTGTCTCTGTAGAGAGGAGATTATTCCATGTAGAAAATCAAACAGCATAAACTGGACTCCTAACCCTAAATTAATGGGAATTTTGTTGCAGACTTGCAGCGTCTTCACAGCACCTACATTTGGCAAATGAACAAGAGCAGAACAGGTAGGAATGTGAGACTCTTAGCCAGTGTTGTGTATTTAAATCACAAATTTAGAATGCTCTGGGAGTGTTGCCCCAAAACTGGTCAGGCTGGAGATTGACAGCTGGCTGGATTAAATAGCACTTAGGGAATTGAAGAGATCCCTGAAATATATATAAAAAAAAAGACTCAGCCCAAGAGGGGTGTAGGAGAAGCACCAGGGCT
>VWYI01006506.1:0-17270 GCA_013399455.1 Anthoscopus minutus | reverse complement strand
CCTTTCCTTTCCTTTCCAGTTTGTATTTGAAAAAGACTTTTAAGACTACCAGGAATTGTGTCTGTCTTCATGTGTGTGTGTATGTTTTGGACTTTCAAGGTTTTCTTAATTTCTATGTAAACTTCTATTGTAATTATACTTTATTAGGATAGAACTATATGTGTAGGCATAGAATTTCAGCAAAAAGTTCTAAGTCATTAAAAAAACAAACGAAAGAAGTTAATATGGAGATTTATTTCAGTCATTCTGGGATAAATCCAAGTTTACTTCAGTGCACCAGTGGTACTAGGTTATAGTACATGCAACAGCAAATTCAACTATTGTATGTTATATATTGATCTCAAAGATCAGAAAAATGACATAGCTAGATGGAAGTAATTCAGCAGAATTACTTACACTGAGATGGGTGATAAGGTAATTCACAACAGAGTATGTATCATTGTGTTTGAGTAGCACTTATTCAATGATTATGAAAAGTACTTATTGAATACAACTGAAAACTGGTTGTCCTGAGATAAGAATTTGCATTATTTATTAGGTATGTATGAGCATTATTATGTATCTGTGAGTTTTAGAATTTAGTGCAAATAAAATGTTATGTGTTTCCTAATATTTGTAATTTCTTCTTTTTGGTAAGACTAGAAATAATTGGCTCATAGATAATTAGCATATACAGACCTTCTTTTTAAAATAAGGTGCATTTTTTAGCCAAGCAGTTTCAAATCCAAAATACACCATAACTGTAAAAAGTAGAGTTCATTTTAGTTGCCAAAATATGTTTACTAGTAAGGTAGATAAATATGCCCGTAAATATATGGATTTGCATGAATATACTCTCTGAAATCTGGAAGACACATATAATTGAATGTTTGTTAAAACCTTAAAAAAAAGGTATGTGTAACCATTGCATAACCTCCACTGAATCAGGTAGAAATGCAACAGATGTTGGCTCAATTATAATTTACATTTAGCACTTTATAGATTGCTAGAGTTTTCAGCATCTTCTTGCATCTTTCTTATCAGAAACAGTGAAAAAGGTAAAGTAGAATATGTAATGCAGAAAAGTATACATATCTTTTCTCCAATGCAGCATGAATTCCTCAAAATAGTAGATGGTACGATACTTGAGTCTGGTCTGTTTTATCCAGTTTTAATCTCTATATATATGTGTGCGTGAGAGAGAGAAAAGATGCATATATATAAATTTTATATACATATAAAAAATTAGCAGAAGAATATGAAAATTCTTAGTCAAATAAATATACAAAGTAGTATTTTTTTCACGAGGTAGTCCATTTATATCAACACAGTAACTCACTAGAGTTTGCATTGTATCTTTTTTTGAATATAGATCAGTGTACAGATACATTCCTGCAGGAGCTAAACAGGAGATTAATCAAAATTTCGAGAGGTTCCAGGTGCCTGATCATAGTTGGTTTCCAAGAGAAAATCTCTTTTTATATCACTATGTTTTCTGAAAGGTCTATTTGTATTTTTTGTCCAAAACGGAAACTTTCTGGCAAGTAACCATTGTCCTTATCTTCAGTCAGAGATATAGGTAACAATCTAATTTATTTCCTCACATCAAACTAGTATATCACTGGATAAATTGCATAGCTTGCAGACTCACTTGATAAGATAAACAAATGAGAGTCTTTGAATTTATATTACATTGCAGAACAAATTGTTTGAGGCAAGGCATGCAGAAAAACCCCAACACTAGAAGAGAATAATAGATTGCTGAAGGGAGGAAAGTAACCTTTTTTGAAACTTGGATGGAACTGTTTAAAAGTATAAGAATGGAAAATATATATTGTGTCTATACAAGGATAGTATAAACTGAATTCTGAGAAAAAAAAAAGAGGTCAGACAGAAAGATCCTGGAAATCTGCAGAAAATAAAATCTCTTACTGAATTAATAATAGAAAAAAATATTTGTCAAAAATAACTCTATCTTCAATTTGACATTAGCAAAGCTTCTCCTAAAACCATTCCTATTTCCATTCCAACATAGAATTGCAAAATTTTTCAAAAACAGTTCATCTTTGTGAAATGATCAGTTCCAAAATTCTGCTGCAGTCAACTTCTCAAGACCCTTCTGTTTGATAAATTATGAACTAATAAATTAAATTTCCTAAGGGCAGCAGTATCTTTTTTTCAGAGAATGTTCTTATAATTTCTGTTTTCTTTTTTCTGTTTATTTATCCTGAAGTGCCAGTCTTTAAACATCTGTGGTTATATTTAATCTTTTTATTTCTGGTGGTGTTCTTTTTAGCCCTTTACTGACATGCTGACACAGCCAGAATTCCAAAACACTTGTATGCTGAACTAATCCTGTGGATTTCATGTGGGAGAAATTAACATTTCAGCCAATGTAGTTTGCAATATGAAAAAAAAAAAAAAAGATAAAATGAAATGGGTCAATGCTTTTATCAAATATTGTAAATTGAAACACAGAAAATATGTATGTAACTGTATATAAATTCATGTGGGTATATATGTAACATGTATTTTCATGCACATAGCATAGATTCATAGACATGTTATACTACTTGCATCTAGATTTTCCTGCCTTGCAATGAAGTGCTTAATATTGTAACATATTTAATTTACACCTGTGGAAAACATAGGTTTTCTTTTACTGTTTTTTTTTTTATCAATGTTTTTTCTAATTCTAGAAAGTTGCCTAGAATGCTATTTATGTTACATCACATTGATTAAAGGATTATATTTTCTTACATAAATATATTGTTTGTTACAGAAGTGTATATCTATAAGTGTATAGAGACAGTTTAAATCCTGGAGCCAATATTTTTTCTTTAAAAAAATTGATATCTTCCTGGCTAGGTTGAAAGACATTCTGAAACATAAGGAACTTCAAATTTTAATATAAGATTTATGTTGAAATAAAAAGTTTGAAAATAAGTATTCAAATACAGACATATTTTTTTCATATCAAAGGAAACTGCCAATTTTTGTTCCAATTACATACATTAGTATTTTTTCAGTTCTGATATTTAAAATTTCAAAACACAGAATTATTTTTTTCATGTTAATTGGCTCTTCTATCACACAATAAATCTCTTAGGAAAATGAGACTTTTGTTTTATTGCACTTATTTTATTGAAGTAGGAGTTATTTAAATTGTTGCTGCATGTAGAATAATGAAAACATGTTAATTTCCTACAAAATGTAAAACCAAATAAGTATACAAAAAACAACCCCCCAAACCAGTGGAAATAAGTACTTCTTCATTTTGCCAGTCTAAAGTGGCACTAGAAGAATATAGAAATCACAAAATTAAAAAAAAAATGCTAAAATTTTCTCTGGAGGTTACCTAGGCAAACATTCCATTTAAAGAGCAAGTTCTAAAACTACCTCAACATATTACAATGTTTAATAAGTACTTTTTGTCCCTGAGCAGGTGGCCATGCACTTTAAAAAACAGATTGGCAGCAAGAGGCATGCAGTAAATAAGGATCAAACTGATTTGTAAATGCAAGTTGATAAAAGCCTAATAGATCAACAACCTAAAAGATCAGCTTTGGTATTAACATAAAAAAATCTTGAGTCATATGATTGTTTGAAGGTCTCATACACATTTGTAATAAGGATAGGGACTGTGCCTTTGGATTTGGTGTTTATCTTCAATGCTTGTAGACAAGAATGAATTCTTCACCAGTCTGAACAGCAAATTAATCTGAGAGGCAAAATATTTACTAAGCTTTAGAATTTATCCTGAAGTTTTCAGATCTTGACTTTCTAAAAATAATTTATGAATTATATATATATATAAAACAATTTTAATTATCATATCATCTCTTTAAAATAAGTTCACATATTATCCAAAAATAGTCCTTGAAGCTATGTTCTGTTATCTGTTTTTAGGAAACTAATTTCTTTCTTGTTGTCTCATCAAAATATGGAAAGTATAAGTTGAACTCTGTGTAGAAAATGTCTGGTGAGGTTTACTGACTGAAAGGAATCAGTAGATGAAGTTATATGAGGGATCTTTCACATAATAAAAATGAAGCCATGTATTTGATATGCCTTTACTGAATTTTATTACTGCAAAAGTAATCTCAGAAAGGAAGCGTGGACCTGATTGAAGCTAGTTCACCACAGCAAAACATTCCCTCTGAAGGAGACTATTTTTGCCTAACAACCCTTTAGGAAGTGTGATTTTGCTCAACCAAAGGCTATCATAGAAAACAGAAGTGTTTGTGTTTTTACAAACACTGAAACTCGATAATCTTAAAAGTCTCTTCCAACCTTGATGATTTTAATACTTTGTGAAACTCATGGTAAATAAAATTGCTATTTTAATTGAGCAACAGGAGAGTATCAACATGTTAATAATGATTTTATTGCTACAAAATTTATTTGGACATATATTTGACATTCAGATAGAATCATCAATCACGCAGTTCATTATAATTATAATAAAGTAACATTTTCATGCACTTTTTTTGCACACAAAGCTGTGCATGAGCAATAAATAAATACACGTCAAAAATAATCTACACTATTATATTTTCTAATCATGTTATCCTAAAGTCATAGTGTTCAAATATATTAGTGTGGTTCCTCCAGAAACAAAGAAAATCAGGGCTGATTTTGTTCCAATTGACATTAAAATGAATAGAAAAATTGTCTGGAAGGTGAGAGACACTTGATACAGCAGCTTTATTCACTCTTCTAGCTGATCAAAAGAAAATACCTGCCCACTGAGCTCATAAACTGTCACTGTTCTACCCTAGAAGACAGAGGACTTGTCTGCTACCAGATAAATGCAATTCATTGGATTACTGGATTACCTTGGGGTTCAGGTGTTCATCACAGGACCAGCATTAACAAGAGAGAGGCTCCTTTCTTCTTGCTCAGGCTCTGTTGTTTATTCTTTCCTTATCTGTGTTACATACACACAAACTACAAGGAGCTATGTACACTAACCTAGCAACATGAGAAATGGTGCTCAGAGGAATCCCTCCCAGATCTTTTATGTGTCTATTTGCCCAATAATCAAATGCCAAGCACTTTATTTTTCTTAATGACCCAATGCCCTGACACTTGGGAACTGGCATGTTCCCTCTACTATCCAATCACCCCAGACTACCCAAAAACCCCTAGAAGCAGATGATTAAGGAGAAGGAAGGGATACAACAAGAAAGGGACAACGCCATACACCCTCCAAAAGTGAGATGAAATATGGAAAAGATTTTAGGAGTGGGGTTTTATGGGGTGTTTTTTTGGTATATTTATATTATTTTACTTGTAATTTTATAATTTCCTTTGTAGAATATCTAAAAATTAGAAAGAACATGAATTCCAGTCAAAATATATATTGAGAAATAAATCTAGTGGATTTGGCTGCCTTAGGCTTACAGTTGGACTGAATGATTTGAAGTGTCTTTTCCAACCTAAATGATTCTAAGATTCTGTGGTTTACTGATGAATTTAAATTTATAGCTGGAGAGACTCAGCAGCTTAATGCTGTCAGACAAAGTGGAACAGATTTTTTTGGTGTTTGGTCAAGTTTTTCTAAGTTGGATTAGTGAATTATATCAACTGTCATGGAAGAATTTAAGCACAATAAAATCTCAAGGACCAAACTGCACCATGAAGTGACATAAATTTTAAATTTTATTTCCCAGCAGGACAGATATACCAGGAAAAATATAAAACTTATATGTTTTAAAATCCACTCCAACAGTGTATACAGAACACACATTCACATCAAAGATGGTCTCTTCTGCTCCAGTCCAACTGCAACCAGCACTCAGGATAGAGTGGAAATGGGTGCTCACTCCAACCAGACAGCATGCAGAATCCTGTCTGGAAAACTGGTTTTCATAAAAAATATATCTCAGGTTCATCTTCTTCACTGTTTTAAATTTCTGTGGACTTGCTCCCCTACTCCTATTGCCTACCCTTTTCATTGTTTTCTCATTTAGGTAGTCATGGTTGGCAAAAGAAGTCCATGGCTTTACTGTCACAACACCCCAGACCAATTCCTTTTAGTTTCTCCATGCCTAAATTAAAATAGCTGATATTTCCAGGTTGTGATTGGATTCTGGCTCTGCTCCCTCTCTCACCATCCCCAAAAATGTTACTAAGGTGTAAAACTGTAACAAGTCCTTCTTTTATTTCCTCCCTATGCATATCCAGATAAAACTCAGATCTCCTAAGTATGTGTCCCCATAGCAATTTTCTATGCTTGTTTTGCTGCTCCCCAGTCCATACCAAACCCATCTAATAAGTTAGAGCTGGGCAGATGTAGTTACAGTCTCAGTAATCCAAGTACTCCTTTCATTAGGTGTCACCCTGTGACATCAATCCAGTACAGGATATCAAAGCCTTTTGTAACTAACCTAACACAAGAGAATTCAGCCAGGTGGGGAGAATAGAGAAAATGGGCTGTGAGTTTTTGTCAGCTAGTAATAAGCTTTGTTCTAGCTAAAACCTACTACTTCACCCTTGAAATACATGATTTGAAGACTCTGCCATTTATCTCCTCCTCCCCGCCAGAGTTTGCAGCATGACCTGTAATACTTTTAAGCCAGCCAGCGCTTTGCTGACCTGGTAGTTATTTGATGCACAGAAGCTTGCAAGAATTATAGTAGGAGGAAATTATAACACTCAAGAAATTATAATGCTTCACAGTGACTTTAACAGAAACATTGATTTACCTTTTGAATGCAGACAAGCTAAGTTGCAAGCTGAAGTTCTGGTTTCAAAAACTCCCCAGTTATTTAACTCAGAGGATCACTTAGAAAATATTCTTAATGCATAACAGGTATACCCTCCTCCAGAACTTTCATGATCATAAGTTCCTCTTAACACCTACTTTGTCACCACTGTTAACACTGCAGATTCAGAGATCTATTAATAGCGTTTCCATTCCTCTAACAAGTATCAAATGAAAATATTTTGCTTTTACATGAATCCCTCTAATTTTGAAAGGAGATCAAAATTTAAAATAAAATCTAAGATATTTCTACTTAAAAAATCATTTTCATTAAGAGTATACTGCTCTGATATAGCATTAAAGTGATATAGGTAACTGGTTCATTTATTTACTTATTCCTCAGTGGTAGATATCTACTGTTTTGTCTGTGCTTGATTAGAAGTTGGGCAGATAACCACTTCAACACTTCTGGGTGAATGGAAGTTATTGGATATTCTGTTTTATGTATTTCTTGCAGTAATTCTGCCTTTGGATAAATATGAATGTGCCACGTACTAATTAAATATGAAAATCTGATAAATATGCACCTGCACTGCTACATACAAGGTTTCAGACAAATTAGTTGCTATTCCTGACCATTCATTAAAGAGCAGAATTTCTATATTTGGGACGACAAACAATCTGTGCCAGAGCATCTGTTCACTTTTCTTGAAATGCATTATTTGTGTTTTCTAATACAGATTTTAGTAAAAAAATGTGAGAAATTGATTCTACTCAGAAAACACAATTGTACATCAAGGAAACCTGCCATGTTGGACTAGGTCTTTGGCCACACTGGAATAGCTAATAAAAGTTTTGACAGTAATACAGAGTGTAAGAATCTGAATGATGCTTGCTTTAAAGACAGCAAAATATACGGGACACAGTTGATTCTCAAGTGAGAGAGGAGAAAGTATTGCAAAAACTAAAAGCTATATTAATGGCTAATTTTCAAGCAGTAATCTTCCAGTTCTGAAAAGTGGAATTGACAAAGGAATTGATGCATATCTTAGTATCATTTAATCACAGAATATTCTGAGCTGAAAGATACCCAAAAGCATCACCATAGTCCAACCCTTGGCCCAGCATAACGCCATCTTCAAGAGTCATACCATGTACCTGAGTGCACTGTCCAAACTCTTTTGGACTTTTGTCAGACTTCATGCTGCAATCACTTTCCTAGAAATCCTATTTCAGGGCTCAGTTACTGTCTGGGTGAAGAGTCTTTTCCTGATATTCAACCTAAACATCCTCTGACTCAGCTTCATGCCATTCCTTTGAGTTCTACTGCTATTCACCAGAGAGAAGAATGAAATTGTACCAAGTTTTGTGAGTTCTTCATGCTCTGTTCAGAGGTTACAGTAGAGAAGGATGAAAAGTCAGCAGATGTTCTTAATACACTCATTTTACCTTCTGAGTAACAAAATACATATGTATCAATGTATCAACCTGGTAATTTAATACTTATTTTCCTCAACATTACAGCCTGCATACTCACAGATAAACTCTGCTACAATTCCTGCGTATCTCTCCATCAAGTAATGAAAAATATTTAAAAATCTTATTTCAATTTAATTCTTAGGATATGTATTTTTTCTTAAGTTCAAATTCTTGCTTTGTGCTTTATTAGTTATTATTATGGGGTTATTCTACTACTCAGAGACAGTTGCAACATTCCATATAGCAACTGTTCTCAAACATAGATTAACCCTAGCTCTTATTAACAGAATTCCAGAATCTAGGAATATTTAGTTTGTGTTAAAATATGTGAAGCAGTAGAGAGTTTGTAACAAGAAAATTACACTGTTCAGGATGAAGGAATTCTTTTCCCCATTCATTATTCCTTAAATGGACTGTTTTGTTTTCTAATTGAATGAGCATTTGTAATTACTAAGAATTTGTAAATTATTAGACTTTTTGTCTTCCAATGAAGTCAGTTATTTGATCCTGAAATCCTGTCTATAATAGCACATCATGTGTAAGATAATGAAATCTCTGCATTCATTTCAATGTAGAGGGAAGTAAACACAGTTATATCACACCTATTGTTTTAAGAAAAAAATATTAAAAAATAGTCACTTGATATATTGAATATTTTTTATTATTCTTTTGAATATATTCTGGTCAAAACCTAACAAAATATAAAATACCAACTTTATTTTATGTGAAAAGAAGAATGTCACAGTGGAATTCTAGCCAGATGTCACAATAGACCCAGGAAAAAACTAAGAAATTAAAATTAATGAGGTAATACTTTTCACTTGTTACAATATATTTTAAATTTTTATTTTGAAAGGGAGTATAAGATAAAATCCTTCCAGATTTATGCAACAGTAGGACACTGAAAATTGCCCTTGGCTTCATTAAGCCCAGCCTAGAGATGAGAGTATGCACGCGGGCACACACACACACAAATATATACACAGTACATTACTTGTTTAAATTAAATTTCCCTGGAGGCTTTTTTGTGTAAGAGAAATCTTTTGCCTTAGTAGATTACCAGTCAGTCATTTCTAGTCATAATAAACTATTTTACTTTGTATCCCGTTCTTGAATTTTTTTATGAGAATCTTTTCCATATGGATAAGTATTTTATGATTTTCATTCTTCATTGATTTAAAGGTCATTATCAATTCTAGTTATTTTGCCCATAGCTCTTTTTTGTTTTCATGCAACATTCCAGTCCTTCACTGACCTTTGAAATACTTATGAAAGTTACGGTAATTTTTTTATCTGAATTCATAGGCTTTGAAGCATAACTGTCTTCCATCATACACTCATAACTTAGCCTGTAGGAACTGTGAATCACATTCCTGCTTAAAATGAGACTAATGCAGAAAGCAATTATTAAAAAATGTGAATTAACTTAAAATTAGTTTGAGGCATTAACCTTCCCATTCATTTAGCCTGGTTAAATGCTGCCTTGATTTTTTTGTTGCCTGTCAATAGAAAAGTATCCTATCAATATGAAATAACTTGAAGAAAAGAAAGGATGTCCTGTGCTTGTGGGCAGAAACATTACAGATTTCTGTCTCTGAATACAAACTATTGAGCAGCTTCTATGTTATGTTGTCCATTAACTTCAATGAGAACATTTTGTAATGCGAAATATATAACTATATTCACTTCAGCATTCTCAGTGTGTGACTTTGGTTCATATTGGGTTTTATTTTTTCTTTTTTTAAATAATATGACTCTATGGGGATGAATATTGCTGTGTCTGGGAATTTCTAATCACAGATACTACATGTGTTAATATGGTGTCAATTTAAAATTCCATTGGCAGGTCAACATTTAGGTGCTGTGAGGTAGGAGCAAGAGTGTAATCCAGAGCAGCGTACAACCACCTTTCGTTTATGCATCAGAAGGAAAGTCAAAGCCAGCAGCTAGTAAGTTAACTCTCTGAATATATCAGACATTTATAAAAATCTCCAAAACACAACACTTGCAACACAGCTTACTTTTCCTCTTTCACCTCTTAAATCAGAGTTGATAGGATTTTGATACATCACAGAGCAGATTCCATCCTTTTTGAATTGCTAGAAATATGAAGTAAGTATATTGGTTTGAATGGGAGAGCTTACTTGACTGAGGTTTTTAATCATGAAATTTATAGTGATTTGGGGTTCTCTTTTATCTCCTCTTTCTCTCTAATGTTGGATGCAAAGCTCTTTTGAGAAATCCAGCTGATCTACAGAAGATTATTTCAAGTAACAACAAAAATACCATATGTCACTTGCTGCTGTGCTGACAAAAGCAAATTCTAGTCAGAAAAGCGAGGAGCTTAAACAAAGGAAGGCCAGCTACATGATCAAAGGGTTAGTGCAGTTAAATTAATTTTAGTCCCTTCTAATACAGAGCAATATAGTAAAAATCCAGTTTGCACATCCAGAGAATGGGTATATATACATCCTGCTACCACAATCCTGGAAAAAAATATGTTTTTCATATAATGATTGCATCTATCTCTGTGGAATTATAGAGAAAAAACAGTAGAAAAAATAAATACAATGCCTTTTTTTTTCCAGAAGGATTTCCATCTTGGCAAATACTACATGATCCTCATTTATATAATCCCCTTTTACTCTCACCTCTTCAAGTAGAGCTTCTGAGCAGCTATCACAGGGGAACTGGGAAACTGGCAAACATAAGATGAATCAGGTCACAATCATGTTTTATAATGGTGCTGACAATGTTTTTGACCTTCATGTATTGGCAGGTAGTTTATTTTCACCACCACTCAGAGCTTTTGTTGTCAACAATTGTCAATAACATCTCAGTTCATTGTACATTTTTAGGTAAATCTATTTCAATGAGTTACCAATGGAAAAAAAAGATATTCGTAATTCAATTTATAAATAATGGTATGGAAAAAATGGTCCTTAAATATTCTTATGACTTCTGATCTTGTGATATAAAATCACAAATAGTAGTTAGCCACTAGACTAAAAAGAAATAAAAATCTTTATAAAGACATCAGATGGAAACAGATCAATTAACCTTTATCATGAATATAATAATAGTATCATAATTCAAAGCATCAGAAGAATAAATTGCTTTTTATCCTCTCATTTTTCAGTTTGTCAGCAGTGACTTTTCTTGTGAAAATCATCTATATTTATTATTTTTTCAGATCTACCTACAAAAACCAAAATCCAGAAATAACTTATTTTTCAGTATTGCTAATACTGGTCACATGAAACAAACAAACAAACAATTGATCAAAAGCATAGAATGTAATTTTAATTTAAAATTTGCACAGCAATGGAGAAATTATATTTTCCCCATTGCTTTGTAAACTATATTTCTTATTTTAATTTTGCCAAATAAGTGAATGTTTGTTTTTTGGGTTTTTTTAATGAGCACATGAAGGTATATTTAAAACAGAGAAAGTCCCTTACTTCTACCTATGTAGAATTGTATAAATCATTGAGGAATGAGGAGGAGTAAAGTCTCTTCTTTAGTGTTTCATTGTTGACAAGATTGACAGCGCAAAGTTTCTAACTTTGATAGCTAAACTCTGAGGATCAGGACAAGGAAAAGAGTGGGTGTTTAAGAACTATCTCACCTTAACTTGTGATTCACTCTCTATGCTGTTTGCCCCCAGTTGGCAGCTGAACATGTACTGCTCTTGGCTAGGGTGGATTTAATTCGCTTCATAACCAGCATTTGGGTGCTGTGTTTCAAACCTGTGACCAAACCAGTGTATTAATTACTGCTGAGTAGTGCTTGAACAATATGTCACTCTCCTTCCCTTTGAAGTGGAGAAGTTGGGACACACCCTGGACAGCTGACTCCAGCTGACCAAAGGGACATTACTTGCCCTATGGTGTCATGTTCAGTAATAAAACTGAGGGAGAGTTTTTCTAGGAAAGTCACTGCTCAAAGGTGGTGTACACATAATGCATGAACATTGGTGTCCTAGTGAGATGCTCTGAGCGATCACTATGGGGTTTTGTATTTTGTTGGTTTTCTTGCCTATTGCCTTTGTCTCTGCCCATGAGTTTTTCTTGCTTTTGCCCCTTTGACTCACTCCCCTATTCTGCTGAATGAGAGTACATGTGTGTGTAAGTTTCCTCACTGGCTGGACTTGGTCGACCACTGTATAAAAACCAGCAAATCCTCTTGTAGGAAGCTCCAAAAAAGGCTAAAGTCTATGCAGTAACATCAGCAGAGTCTTGATCAAATTGCTTTAGACTTTTACAGACAGGGCAATTATAAAAGGGTTTTTTTCGGATATCAAAAAAGCCTTCATTTTCTCATTGAAAGAATATGGTCACCCAAGACATCATTTTTATTCACCACTGCCTACAGAAAAGACAGACTCACAGAACTGATGTAATTAATAAGCCCTGGGACAGTCAAATAGATTGTGCTAGATCAGCTTCATCAACATGAAACAACTACCTGCAGAGCCATTTTCACTCTGAGAAAAGAAAGTAATGATATACTATACGTATTGGAAGTGAAAGGCAAATGCTAACTTTTAGTTAAGTGGCTAAACAATAGATTTCGCACCCTTTCAGAGATCTTTATAGGATCTGGTATAAATGACAGAAAACTCCAGAAAACCTAAAGTTCAAGTATCAAGTATAAACTAGATAGATCTAAAATGCTTCTAAAATGGCTTGAGGCTCTTTATGACATCCAAACTCCTTCTTAAGTGCTGCTCAATGCATTTAAATTCCAGGGTTTCCATTGCACAAAAAATATCAAAGTAATAAAGGATGCCTGGATTTCTATATGTCTTTTTCAATGTAAGATTGCAAGAGAAGTGTGAGCGGGGAGCACGTTAGCCTCATTGCATTCTACGTACAACATATTTCACCTTAGAGGACAAGGGGAAACCAAGGAGCAAAATATCATTCTTGAGGTTACACTCCACAAGTATTTCCTCCAGTGAGACCATGCCCTTCACCTTCCATCAGAGCTTCCAGAAGAACTATGAGTCAATGCACAGTTTGAAAACATATATATGGTCACAAGTAGTATTTCCAAAGTCTCAGAAATCTTCTGTTGCATGCCTAATTACATAAATACTTTATTATGTGTTAAAGAGTGATAAAATACTTCACATACTTTTGGCAGGTTCTATTTTAAAGAAAAATTTTAAAGATAAATACTTAATTTAAGTATTATTTACCATATCAACTAGAAAGCATTGTAGTTATACACATTGCTACAGGACCAGGAAAAATAGGTTTTCATTGTAAGTGTGTAGTCACTGCCTGATTAAAACCTTAAAAAGAACACATAAAGTATTCATATTTTTACTTAAAATAACATTAAAAATTAATGCATTCTTATTACATTGGCTCATTAATATTTTCAATTTATTCATATTGTATTCTCAGTCTTATTTTTAGCTTACATTTTCTTATTTATTAACACCACACCAAGCCTGAAGTTTACTTCTTACCAATCTAAAACTCAATGCAGTTGAGCAGATAGGTTTGAAAACGCCTTCAATCAAACATGCCTCTCATGTTCTCCAGGCAGAGTGATACATTAAAATCTATAAATTCTTAACATACTGCAATTTAATGTGTAACTGGGTTTAGACATACTTCAACAAAGTTTAACAAATTTTGGTTTTTGTCAGACCTTCCTCAGCATACTATAGATACACAGTTTGTTTAAATCAGCTGGTGAATGATGTGACTTATTCCCTGGAGTCATGACATTTTATGCTAGTTAGGTAAAACAATCTGAAAGTAAAGAGTATCTGTAAGCAGCTCTGGCATTTAGCTGACCTGAAATACATGAAGTAAGCAAACAAGAAAACTATGAGATTTGAGCCCAGCCCTAACGTTTCTTTAAAAAGGGAAAATGTCCCATATCCCCAGCTGAGGAGCAAAAATTGTCATACTTGGGAAAATCTTGTAGAGATTTCTTCAACTTTCTTCCTTAGATTTTAGTTGTAGAGATGTTTTTCAAATCATTTTGAAAGCTAAGAGCTCAATACACAGGTAGAGTTGGAGTCAGTTCACTTGTAGAATGTTAGAGTACACTTGACTTAAGCCAAAATAAATTTAATTTTTGTTGGCAATGCTCCATTTAAAATCTCTAAAAGCAAAATGAAAAAAAATAAAGGAAAATATTAAAAAAAATTTGCAAATTATTTGTCCAAAATTCTATCAAACATTTTCTCTTCAATTGCCTACTAATTTGGGCTTCTGATGCACTTTAGAAGGGAAAATTACTTCATTAAAAAACAACACGGATAATTCTATTTAATGTGATTCATTAAACTTTTACTAAATTGTGCTGAAACATTTCATTTTCCATCAAACTTCTATCCAAGGTTCTCTAAAAAAAGATGAGCTTCTATAGAGGTTCACCAAATTGTTCTCTGATTTTAAGATGAATTTGAATGCCATTCAGAAGAGTCTGGTGCTTTGCAAATTCAGGATTTACAGAATTTTATGTTATAAAAGCAGGACTGTCTAATGTAGCTTAGTCTGAGATATGCTATCAAAATAGAATTTCAAGGAAATATGTCTTTTTAATGTATATTGTATATAGAAAGTTATGCAAGGGAACTCTTGCTTATGCTGGGATTTAAATCAAAGAAGAATGTTTAATGCACATTTAGTGATCCCTTATTATCTAGCTTAGTCTCAGAAACACTGGAACATTTGAATCATAGAATCAGAAATAGCCAGGAAGAAATTATTTTGGAGCTGATAGCTAAATTTTATGGACTTAGGTTGCTCACTTAACAGTAATTAGAACACCTTCCTGAATGGGACTAACAGAGGCTCAGGCCTGTTCCTTTTGTCACAGAATATATGTGTTACAAGTATATGTATATATCAATGTATATATGTGTATATATATCTATATATCTATGTATATATATATTTATATATGTATATGTGCATATATATGGTATATATATTTATGCTTTATATCATTCACAGTCTTGCAACTGCGTATTAATTTCATATGTGTGGTATTCTATATTTTAAGTATATTTGAAGGAACATTGATATCAAAGTATATCAATCATTCCACACCTTTTAAAATGCGTTACTACTACTACTACTCTTACTACTACTACTACTGCTACTACTACTACTGCTGTTGCTTTGGTATCCAGGATTAATTAAATTTTCACTACACAATGGCTTTCCTCCAACAGTAAAATCATATTCAACTTTTGCTAGATATATGCTAGCTCTTATTAGCTGTTATATCATGCCAGCATTTCTTCCTCCTTTAATTATTTTCATTGTTTTTTGCCTGTAGCACTGGTTTCCATTGGTATGGTTTGGATGTTTTTGTTTCGTTTGATTTATTCTCATTGATTAATTTCCAGCCGCTTCCATATTTCAGGTGTCATTGGTGTCTTTGATAGCTGCCTTCAGAGATTACATTTTTTATAACTTTTCTCACTAATGTGTCTCTCCTAAATATGAGTATGGGGTTTTTTTACCTTCCTTTTTGCAAAAATTCATACTATTTAATCCCAGGTTTACAGAACATTCAAAATAGAAGTATACTTGAAATTACCTTTAAAACTTATTTTAAACATTGAAAAGTATAATAATTCTATGTAGGTTCTCGCAAACCTCAATAACAATTTTATTTTTTTTGAGAGTATCCAGCTCAGTTTATCTGTGAAAAATTTTATTTAATAGCTTTAAAATATCGTAGAGAGGGTTTTTCATATGCCTTTCATGTAAATTCTGTTCTGGGCTCTACATTGTTTCCTCTTAAATACACGTTGTATAAATACAGAGAATGTGGAAGCTAATGTTACAATGAAATGCACTGCGGTATTTTTATAAGAAGGGTCATTTGAAATTTGAATTAAAGTTTAATATTTTATATCATCACATTAATATATGAAAATCAAAATTAATTCATTGCTATCAAAGAAATTTTCCTGATATTTTGCAATAATTTAGCCCCAAATTTGCATCCTTTCTTAGTTCTTCTGTTTTAGAAATTGGCTTAAATCTTCAACAATTGTTAAGTCCAAAGATGCTCTATTTTCATAAAAACTAAACAAAAGAAGGCATCAGTAACAAAACTGACACTGGTTTTAAAATATTACTGCTTATATGGGCCCTGAAGCAGTCGAGTTTCACTGTGCAAAATCTTAATACCTGCTAGAATTATAACACATCATATATGTTATTTTTTTATATGTGTTTACCTTTTGAAGCAAGCAAAAAAAGAACACTAAATTTTCGTAGCGGTTTAGATTCGCCAATTATAATTTCCCAGCCAATGCACCAAATAATGTGATGGGTTTAGAGCTGGTTAAACTCACCAGTGCACTTACTCATTTCTTGCTGTGAGGTATGGTTTAGGAGAAAGGCAAAACAGGCTCAAACCTTAAAGACTATAAAGAAAGATTTGTTAACAAAACTAAAAGAATAGGAAAAATATTAGAATGAAACTTCCAGAACACTTTTTCTCCTCCTGCCCACCTTCTTTCCTTTCCCAACTGACAACACAGAAACAAAACCTGGGATTTTAAATCAGTTATCACTTCTACAATAGTCTTTCCTCAGTTCTTATAGGGAGAGGAATCTTCTTTGCCATTCCCNTTAAATGAGTTATTACTTCTACCATAGTCTTTCTTCAGTTCTTATAGGACAAGGAGTTTTTTCTTGCCACTATGGAGACTTTTCCACAAGAACACAGTCTTCTTGTGGCTTTGCATTTTCACAAACAGCAGCTGCCTAGTTTAGAAAATTTCTGCTATTGTGAAATTCCTCCCATTCTCACAGCCTTCTCACAGCTGAGTGAATGGGCCATGTCAGCTTATGGGACATTAAATTTAAGGATGAGCTGTTCAAAGGGAAAGGCTCTCTTCCTTTATTTCTGCAATCATCTTCATCTCCATGAACAGAGGTATTTTTCTTCTCTCCCTCGCGGCACAGGGTCTCCTTCACTCTCTCTCTCTCTGCTCAAGCTTCTCAAGCTGCCAATGCTTCTTCAACATCTGCTTTGCTTATTTATGGCTGCCTCTGCTCAGATCTACAGTTTGAACATTCCATTCCCCCCATACTTTGTTTTCTCTCATGAA
>VWYI01006505.1:1747-78150 GCA_013399455.1 Anthoscopus minutus | reverse complement strand
AGCTTTAGAAATTAAATGTAAAATTTTCTTCTACCTGCAGATAGCTTCCTTTTTAGCCCTGTTGGAAACTGGATGAAACTGATTCCTGGGAAGTTTTCACATTGCAGATACCCCAGAAACACCCCATTTCATCAAGATGCCTGCCACCAGCAATAGGTCTATAATGCCAACTGCAATTAAATCCTCGAGAAGTGGCATGCAGTATCTCACTGTTTATGAATAGCAATAAGTATGTTATTGCTCACAGACTCATGAGCTCAGCAAAAACTTCAGATAATTTTTCATTATACTGCAAACCTCTGCACCTTCAAATCAGTCAAGGTTCTGCCATGAACTTCTAAAACAGGGTAAAATATCTCAGGACGTGAAAAAATCCACAAAAAGGAGAGCACAGCTCATTGTGTAGTAGTAGCATAAAGCAACACATTCTGTATCAGCCCAAATAAAATACAGCCACTGACGTGTGATTTATAACAAAGCATTTCCAGTGCTGCATTTGAAAGAAGTGAATTCTGGAAGGTAAAACACAAATTAAAATAAACTGTTTATCTGTTAAAAAAATATAAAATGCTATGATTCCTTTCTTCTTATTTAGAAAGGAAAAAAAAAGAAAAAGTTTTCCTTAGGCATAAGCAAAGCCAACCGTTGCTTTGCACATTTTCAAGCCATAAAAAGCAGACAAAGAGAAGTGGTAGTAGCATACACCCAGATCCTTTTTAACAACAGGTAGCTGAGACCTGTCTCACTTAATAGGTCAAGATCCCTGTTACATATATGCATACAGAGAGACTAACTCAATTTATATATTGCTCACAGTATGTTTTGAACAGGGAGGGTTTTTGTAAATACCTATACTCAGAGGGGTGGCTTCAGTCCCTTTTAAGGCTCTGCTGGAGCATCAGGGTTTTAATAGCTCTGTGGTGAGACCAGAGCATCCAGACGAGCAGTTAAGCATCCTCTGTCCCTCTTTTAGGGGATTCCTACAAGCATACCCACAGCATTCTGGAAGAAATGTGACAGTGCTGCTGCAAGCAGGGAGTGTATCCACTATGATATCTCATAGCAATGGATGAAAGCCTGGCTCCCCTTCATGATATTTCATTCCTTAATTTCCCTGTAGCCAGAGTTTTGATGAATGACTTTGACAGATCACAGCAAGGATGAAATGCCACCTGTCTCTAAAACAGCCTCCAAAGATATTCTGGGCAAAAGCAATAGAATGATGTAACCCCCTCAGTCTGCTGTTTGGCCTGCAGTTTGTAACTACTGCTGGCACTCTACCAAGCTGTGTGTGCCTCCAGCCCCAGTTCTAGGTGACCACAGTGTTGGTCTGCTTCTGTGACACCCTTGGCCAGCTCCACCTCTCTGTCTTCACTTCACTCTGTCTTCACAGCTGCTTCTGCTTGCATGCCTCAGGCAATGTTTCCTTTCCTTCCTTTGGCTCAGAGGATTAGCAAATGAAGCTGGATACTAACCCAGGAGGCAACACAGTGCCCCATAAAGAGCTGTGTGTGATAACCTGCTGTGCTGTGTCCCAGCTGTATGCTCAGTGGCCCCAGGTCTGGAACAACTCAGAGAGCATCAAGCCCAGTGCCCCTGGCATCTGACTTGGATCAATGTAAACAAATTATTAACTACTCCAAAAACCCACATGAACCATACAAACTGTTTTAGTTCTGTATGGACAGGAGCTGGACTCCATGGTCCCCATTGGTCCCTTTCAACTCAGCCTATTCTGTGGTTCTGTGTGATTCTGGAAAGTTGTAAGACTTGCATTTGAACATTTTATTGCAAAGTCTCAGTTCACCACTTCAAGTCAAAATTATGGGTAGGATTATACTATGTAGGACCACAAAACATGGATATTTTGGGATTCAGTTTCCTCAGGTGCTATGAGATTGACATTCTACCTTGTGCTGTTCATAGCAGGCAATACTGCTCATCTTTCTTTCCTCCCACAATGTTGCTCCTCTCCAGCAGCAACACCACATCAGGCTGCTGGCCAGCTGCTGTAAGATGGATTCCTGTCTCTGGAAGAGCAAGTTTGTCTCTGAAAGCCTCTTCTTTCTGAGACTGACTCTGGACCTGGAAACTATTAGAGCCAGGAGAACTGAAAGCAGAACTGAAATGCATTTGTAGTGCTAAAAAGTTGTTAGAGTAATGGCTTCAGAGGAACAGTTTAACACAGAGGAGAATGTAAGTTACTGTTTGGGTTTATTAAAAGAGGGATGGTCTGGGACCAGTTCCCTTAAGAGTTAAGGCCTTCAAGGGCCTGAGATGCTTCTGGTGCTGCTTGCAGAGACCCATTAGAGACTGAAGCATGGATTAGAGGTACAAATCCTGCTCAGGGTCTCTGCCTAGAGGAAAGAAGGAAAGGCTGTGGAGCAGTGGAAGAGAGAAGATGGGGATGACAGCTTTTTTCTGCATCTGAATAACCAGGTTTTTGAGGTATTGTCCAACCTTGATGGTAACAAGGGTGTCTGTACCCTAATTCAACATCACTCTAGTCTACTACAGGCTGGACGAGGACAGTAACTAATTTCATATGACCTCTACAATATAGACACCACATCTGGTTACATGAGCAATATGATATCCAGCAGAACCCTAATGGTAAAAGGTTTGGTAATGTTTTATTTTCTCTCTGAGTTCCAAGAAATGTAAAAAGAAACAAGGAGGCAAATTTCTGAATAAAAGAAATCCAAGTAGTATTTATGAATTTTTTGCACTAGCCAAATGCCATCACTTAAATAGAAACACATGAAATGCTCTTAGGGGCCCCCCTATTCCCCCAAGACTGTCTATTTATCGGTGTATGGCTTTTAACTTAATAAAACCACCCCAGCAGTGTGTTGTTGAGCTATGGAAAATGTAATGCTTCTATGGGAAGCCTTCAGCTCTGACTCATTATCTGTATCTAACCATGGGATCATGAGCTCAGATACACAGAGCAACCCTCATTTCAGCACAAGTAGCCTACAGCATTCTTTTCCTCAAAATTTTTTTCACGTAGCATAAAGTTTTGTTTGATTTTTTTTATCCCAAACATGGCTACTGTAGCAATACAAACTAATGAACGTGTGAGAGAGCATGGGTAAGAGAGACAGGTTCTTTGGCAATGTCCTGGTTAAGCTGCTGGCAAGTTGCCTTGCTCAGGATGTGGAACAGCAGCTGAAAACAACCAAACACCAAGCCTCTATCAGGAAGCCTCAGGACTGTAATGCTGTTGCTAGGGATCCTGATTTCAAAGTGCCATATTTGAATAAAGTAGGTCAAGAAAATTACCATTATAATGATACTCTCCTTGCTGTTCTCTAGCTGGTCCCTTATTTGGCCCTGTGCTGCTGTAGGACCTTCCTCATTGCTTCATCTTGCCTTCCTGCACAGTGGCCTATCTACACAGAAATGGCAAGAAACTGCATTTTTGCCTCATGGGAAACGCTCAGCTTTTTTTAGAAAAGGAAGCTGTTTCACACAAGCCCTTAGGCTAAGAACCCACACTTCCCAGGTGAGCTCTGCAAGTTATTGCTGTCTCCTCCCTTCCATCAAACAGCCACGCTCTGGCATGGACTAAGTACTGAATGGATGGATTTAGGGATGGATGTATTTAATAAGAAAACTCGATTTAGATGCCCATTAAGATACACACCCATCTTACTGTTTCGCTTTGTCCTTCGTTCCTAGGAGCATTGAATAGTTTCTGTGGAAGTGCCTAGTCTTGTTACACTATCCACCAAAAAGACAGGCACATATTTCTGTGATATAATGATATTCCTAATTTAATGAGTTAACACTAATCATCTGACCTAGGAGCCCCCAGATGCCACACACCTGCCCTACCAGTGCAAGCTTGCTTTCTGACTTAGGTCAATTTGCTTGAGGTCTTATCTTATGAATCAGGCAGGGTTCAGGACCAAGACAATCTTGGTACCCAAGATGTACCAAGCAAGAAGAGCCTCTGAAAGACCCTGTTATCCAGGATTAGGGCAGTTCCTCCCCTGCTTCCTTGTGAGAGTAGTCTAATTAACTGGCCTGTATCATCACTGTGGTCTGATCTCAATAGTCCAGATGGTAGCCAGTGTTTTGGAGAGTGGTGGCCAGGCCTGATTCACTTCTGTTCTTCCCATGTTGAGAACAAACATATGTTCTCTCTGCTGCTGTGCTACTACTCAGGAAGACTAAGACCAGGCTGTTTAGTTCATGGCACACCCTAGCACTGAATCCTCTTTCCAGCCAGCCATGCCCAAGCACTCCCAAGAAAATGACTCAATACATGACATTAAGAAAGAAATTACTGCCGTTTTCTATCACCAAAATGAAAATATTAATATCTACTTATTTAATAACTAAGAATTAGATATTGTTTGCACAGTATTTGCATACAAAGAAGACATAAGAGGTGTTAAGTGTTTTTTAAAAGTGCTAAATTTGAAAAATTGCATGAAAATTAACACCTAAGAAACAATAAGTCTTTTATGCTTGCACAATAACTTTTTATTTTGCAGCAGTATTGCTGGTTTTGAGCTTTTCCATTTCCTTCATAAATGCCAACTGTCTGATGAGTAGACAATTAACTATGAGTGCTGGTGATGCATAATCTCTGTCTTCATCTCAGGAAGAGCTTGGGGCAGAGAGAGGCAGTTGTATGCCCTCTGATAATAGCATAGCCTGAAGTGAGGAATATAACTACACATGTATTTTTGTCATACTTTTGCCTGAGGCTCGGGACAATATTTTGGATCCAGCTCTATTTTTTTCATGTCAAAGATAAAGAGATGATGCTAGTCAAGTACTTTGGTGTCCTCCTCTATTTACAAAGACTGCACCAAGGGTACTATTTCCATGAAAATGGCAGGAGCAAAACAGAATCAATCACCATATTCAGAGGTCCCTGATTCTGCCTTCCCAAAGAGGTTTGTGCTAAAATACCACTGCTTTCATTTCCTCTAATTTCTCTATTTTGGTTTTTTTTGTATCTTTTCTATTTTTTCCTTCTCACACAACCATTTCAGAAAGCAATTCCCAAAACTTTGCCTTTATCACCTGCCTTTGGGAACCGCCCCTCAGATCCACTGCTTCATTGCTGCCAGGATGCCTGGTGTCACTTGCTGTGACCTCTTATAATTTATAAAAGGTCTGCTTAACTGCTTCATCTGGTTAGCTCAAGACCCCAGTATATGGTACAGCTGCTCCCTATAAGCAGATACATAAGTGTGACAAAAGACATGGTTCACAGCAACCAAAATTAGCTTACAGCATCAAAGGAGATCTCCAGGAAAGAAGAAAAAGGCTATGAATTTCATAAATACCCAGTTTTTATCTAGAACTAAAGTAATATGGTGTCTGTTGTGCTCTGAGTCTTGGCCATCTTGTTTTATTTTGTTTTACAGTGGTTGCAATTTTCCTTTGATTCCGATGGGTGTTTGTGCTGTTTTCCCATGAATTCTATTTGGATTCATATGAAGGCTTTGATTGGACCAAATTTATTATGTATGTTAAAGTGTTCCTTGGTCCTGCTGTTACTGATGTGTTTGTTCCTTTGGTTTTTTAAGTATCTGACAAGAGAACTCCAGGTACTCTTAACTGTCCTTTAAGATATTTTGACAAAAATTTCACTTCCAATTAGATCAAACAGCCCAATAGTGAAGTCAGCCTTGTACAGGTTCCTCATTTAAACCCTTTCCAGTGCAGCTCTCTTCATGCACCTGGCTCTCTGCTCACCTCCTGAGGATGAGGACAATTTCTTTAGGACCTGCAGGGAAAGAGCACTAGACACCCACATTTTCACACTTCAAACTGCTCCAGCACAGGTACTGCTTCTGGCTCCATCTGTTGCAATGGCAAGGACAGCAGGAGAATACAGAGAGTGTGTCTGTAATGTGCAATTTCCTTTGGCACCCTACACTTTCATGATATCCTTTCCAAAGCCAGGGCATTTAACACAACACAGATGCTTTGTACAGTGCTGGCAAGAAATCTCTGTTACTGGGTATCTGTTCTGATTCACCTGACAGCAGAATAATTTGGAGACAGAAGAAAGTGGCCCTGTATTAATAAGGGATTTCAGTATATATCTGATTACTAGAAGTTCAGTCACTACTAGTGATAACAAGTATCACTTCCCACTGCTCCCCAGGCACCCTGCTCCATTGCAGAGGCCAGCACAAAATAAGCTTCAGAAATACTAGAGAAAGCTGGGAATTAAAGAGTTATATGCAGTGCTTATAACCACAGGCACTCCATGGGAGTCAAACCAGGTCAGGAGAACTTGTCAGAAACAGGAGACAGGGCAGTCCTTTGCTGCAATAAGTCTAGAGAAACTGCTGGATCAGAGTGCAAATTAGAACATCTTCAGGTGGGAAATCAAACCAGCTTTGAAAGGTCTATAAACATTTTCTTAGCATTAGCTATGGCATGAGTAGGACCAGCATCTCTAAAGAGGAGAGAGCTCCTTTCCTGGGTCAAAGTCCTGTCTGCCACGTCTGGTGTTTTTCCAGAAAAACATCTCTGATCCACTGACTCTGAGCTCATCACGTGTAAGTGTTGTCATGGGGACATGTTAAGATTGTGCCATCTTCCAGATTCCTCAAAGAAATGACTACATAAGCTTCTAGGCATAAATATGCATATAAAAATGTGAAAATACAAACCAACCACCAAGCATCTTCAAAGCTGCAATATACCCCCATCCTGGTGGGCTTGAGTCTTAACTGCTGTTTACACATTCACTGTCCCCAGACTCCTCTCTGCCAGGAATTCAAGAAAGAAAAATGTTTGGGTGAATGGCTCATAAACACAGCTTGTTTTCACAGACAGAGGAGACAGGGAAGTAGGAAGATGTGCAACACTTAAGAGAAATTTCTGAACATCATTCATAAAGCTCTACCTGTGCTTTACTTATGATACCTTTTGAGCAAATTCATTAGTCTATAGCAAGAAGAAAAAAATGACATGAAGAGCTCTAATCTAAACTTCCTGCTGAACAGCTGTGTGGAAGAGGAGACAAGCCTGAGCTCTTACCCAGAAATGCTTGTGCCTTCTCATTATTTAGACTTTTTACCTTTGCTTTCTTTGGGAGAGGAATTAAAAAAAAACCAACAACAAAAAGGAGAGGATAGGGAGAAAAGAATGGACAAATCATCTAGGGAAAATTAATAATACCACTGAAGTCAGTGAAATTCTCCAGGGATACAGTAAGGATGAGGGTGCCCTAGCCAAGTGGAAAATGTTCTGTATTTATCCTCAGGCCCATAAATTGAAGGTATGTTCACACAGCAAGCTGTGTTGAAGCTCAGTGGTGGCAAAAGCTCAATTCCTCTTGGCAGGTTTTGGTGCCCTGCACCTGCACAAAGTCTTGGAATCTCTATGTTGTTTTACCCTTGCAAAATCCATGGCACCATCTTGAGAACATCTGAAGGCAAATCTTATCCATATCCTCTCCCCAATGCTACCCAGTGCCCTCTCACCCACAACCATTCTGGAGTTGCCCACTCACAGCTAAATGCAGTTCTGCTGGCAGCAGAAGCTGATCCAAACCAGCCTTTAGGTCTAAGGATCAAATCAGAGTGGCCTTAGGAAATACTTTCTGACTTTCCTTCTTCCCAAGGGATGGTTCTGGTAATGGAACTGAAAAAAATCACCAAGCCAAGAGGAAGCAGGGTATATAATTATGCTAGTTCATATGTCCAGCATTCTGATAATGTAATCTTGTAGATACTTTTTAATTTTTAATACATTGATATTTTTAAACAGGTATTTGAGTTGTTAAGGTGAGCCTAAGGTGAATAAATATTTGGCAAATTTTTGATGGCTGAATATGAATATGATTAGAATACAAAATACTCTTGATAAATTGGAAAAACTTTTTGGAGAAACATTGAGATGGTTCTCAGCAGGGGTGAGTGTAGTGTACTACACCCAGCCAGGCACAGTCAGTTAAGCAAATGAGTATACATTGAGCTGGACAGCAAGATCTAGAAAAAGGTCTAATAATTTCAATGAATATTTGCATGAGCCAATGCTATTGGAAAGTGAAAAAAATCACTCTGAGTTATAAAAAGAGGAGCAAAACCTGAAAGATTCTCTATTGGTGAGATCTAAGTAGAGTGGTATGTCCAGTTTTGGACTAACCATTTGGAGAATGACCTGGAGACCCTGCAGAGCATAAGAAAGAACACCATAGTAGCAGAAAACTACAAAACATCACCAGTGAATAGTGATTGAGATAATTTTATTTATCTCTAAAGAAGCCTTAAGTTGTCAAAAATTTTGTCTTAAAAAGACAAGACAGTTGCAAAGGGGAAGGGAACAACTTGTTCTTGTCTGTTTAGATGTGGGTCTCAATTGCAACAAAGAAGATTCAGAGGCAAAATTAGGAACTATTATTCTATGTCACTAAGAAAATGGAGCACAGAAATAGATAGGATGGATTTTCATCACTGGAGTCTTTGACTAGGAATTACATAGCTTTTTTGAGGGTGGGATAAGAGGGGAAGGCAATGTAAATAGGTCTGATTTAAGCTTTTTAAGCCTAGATGATACTCCTTGGTATAATTTAATGGACAATAATTTGCTCTAAAACATTCTTTATTTTATTTTTAAAGAAGAAATATGACACAGAAAAATGAAGAAACCAGTTTCTTCAAGAGGTTTTTCAGCTCAGGTGTAGATTGGTGCCCATAGGTACAGTATGAATATGAAAGAAGAGCAGTTATCACTGGCTTAGTCTTGCCACTCTGGGGGAACAGTGCAATTAGGGCAAGCATGACCTGAGCAAGCACATTATCAATGAGATTTCAAAATGACAATATCAATTAATAAAATGCGCCATGAAATTCTAGCATGAATTTCTGCTGTCTAGAAGGGGCAGAAATAGAAAGTTTGTAGGGTTCTTTGATTCCCTTTATCTGAGAAACAAACATTATCTTTTGACATGTGATGAAGCAAAGACTACCATTTGAAAAATTTTTTACTGTCTTGTGTGTGTAGCCTGTATCTTAAGACAAAGCATTGGTTTAGATTATAAGTTATTTCAACAATTGGAATTACATTAAAGCAACTCTATTACAATTAATCCTTCACTTCTGACATTTGCAGCTAAGGTGTACAAGGAGGTAATATGATACAGTAAAGAAAAAACACATGGTCTGGAGCTAAAAATATCACACTTGAAAGTTAGCTCTAAGATGAACAAATTACCCTTTTAATGAAGTGAGAGGCATATATTTGACTGTCAAATAATACTGAGTATTTGGTGCTAAAGAAGATGGAGATGCTACTAATAATACCCACTTTTTCTCATTACAAATTCTAGTACCATGTAGTTAGAACAGACAACAGTCAGTGTAGTAAAAGGATTCCTACTATCTACAGTGCCTAACAGCATCAAGGGCCTGATCATTGAAAGAGCAGTAATTCTTGCAAGATACAGCAGCTGGGATCAAGACTTCAGCATGCCAAACTGAGATCCTGGTTTAGAGATTGTGAATCAAGGAACAGCTGTACAAGCAGCGTCTGTAATGCCTCACTGAACTTTCCAGGGTTTACAAGTTGGCTTCATCTAGTAAGGAAAACACATCATGGTTTTATCCACAAAAGCAAAACCACCAGTCTACAGCTCACTGCCCTCCCAGCTACCCTAGCAATGGAATTAGCTGCAAGGGCACACAGTTTTCCAAAAGCCTATTGTGCTGAGCATGTGGGCACACGAGCACAATGTATTTGCTGAACATCAGTTGCTCGAGTCTAAAGCAATGTTTAGTGCTTTTAGTGCTGATGGGAGAAGGGCTGAGCTGCTGTGACACCACCAGTGGGCTGCAGCACCATGCAGAACTCCTGAACACAAGCAGCATGCCCTGGTTGAGGAGTGGGAGCGCTGTGGATATTTCGGCATCTTCAGTGACTCACCCTGTGCAGCTTTAGCAAGGGAGGTCCAGGCAGCTGCAGGGCTGCCAGCTCTCATGACACATCACACTTTTGTAGTCACTGAGCTGGTGCAAATTGATCCTTGTTCCCTCTTTTTAACATTAAATGCAGTTTATCTCTCAGAGGAGGTGATTTTTGGGTAGGAAGAAACAGTTCAAAAATTACCTTTGTTCACAGAAAGGAAAATTTTAATTTGCAGTTCAAAGCTACCTATTAGTGAATGTTACCCAGAGGAGGAAAATCATGCAGCTGTCTGAAAGGAGTCCAAAATTCAAATAAAATGCTTCCAGGTAAGCTAGCCAAATTTATCATAATTACTTTTGAGTGAGCCAACCAAAGCCTGTAATTTGTTGACAGCATCCTACAACTATGTGTGTAATCAGATAAACACTGTAGGCCTGGACTGAAATTCACTTTTCAATAATTGACATAAATAAATACATAAATAAATAAGACAAACATTAGGGTTTGTTTTTGTTTTTTGGTCCTTTTTAGGAAACACATTATTTCCTCATTCAGAAAGATAATTTCTTTGAAATTTAAATATGCAGAAGCTCCATTATCAACAGCAGCAAAGCTGCCATTGAAAGCTCTTTTGAAAAATATTTGTGTGTGCTAGACACATAAAATATATTTTCAAAAGCAATTTATGCCACTGGGAATTGGCTGTCTAAAGAGCTTTGAGGATTTGGGGTATAACGCTGGATTTTTAAACCTCAGGCCTTAGGCCTCATTTTTAAGGGTAAGATTCTAACACAAATAGTTGAAAGGTTTCTTTTTTAAAGTTCTCTGTTTAATTTTCTAATTCATTTCTATCTCCTTAAAGAGTTGCATCATATTGGTGCTTAGGCTATGACTGCAACACCTTACTTCCAGGGAATTATTTAGCTGAGGTTTCCCATGCAAGGAAGGGGCTCTTTGCTCTCATTACACAGGAGCTGACAGGGGCTGGCTTCCAGTACAGGCAGTTGCCAAGTCAGTGCATTTTTCAGCTATGTGGTCCCTTTTTTAACACACAAAACTCTTCTGCTTCTCCCTCAAATGGGTGATCAGGTTTCTACAGGGAAGAAATCACGTAAGAAGACACAGCCTGTATCTTCTCATGGGCAGCTTTCCTCCCTCGTCCTGTGGCACAGACCGCGACATGCATGTCAATGATGAGCAAAATAAAATAAAGAAATTCACGTGCTAGATGGCAGCATGGAGAGCCCTTCCCTACAGCATGTCCTTCTTGTCCAGGGAACAGCTGCACCACAGCAAGGAGAGCAAATCTGGACTACTTGACTGTGAGCTTATCAAAAACCCAATCAAAGAGATTTACAGTTGCTGTTGAAAATGAAATTATTCATGAAGGAGTAATATGACAGTCGGCGATCCCCTTACTCATGGCCATGTTTTATTCAGAGCATCCAGTTTTGTAAGGGGGATTTATTGAATTTTTTAGTTTCACAGTTTGTCCTATTTAATTTTGTTCAAAATTCTAAAAAAGCAGTACCTGACGTTCTGAGGCAGGGGTAATGGGAGTTTCCTTTGTTTGACCAGCTTTGATGAACACTGACTAGTTTCATTTACATACTGCAATGGTAACACTTCAGCCAGCATTATATCCAGGAGAGCTGATTGGCAGGCATTTGAAATGAAGGATTATCTTGTGGTCAAGGCAGAAGAACTGGACTCAGGAGACCTGATTTCTGTTCTTTGATCAGTCACACAAATCCTGCATAACATTGGGCAAGCCAATTAATAGCTCCGTGCTTATGTCCTTTAGCAAAATTGAGGGTATGAATGTTTTGTTTTTAATTTCACTTTTTCCAGGCAGAGGGGCAGCTGTGCAAGTTTTTTCATTGATTGGTATAGTAAGGACCTCATTTCTGTTGTGCTCCTCAGTGTTCCCAAAATTCAAAACAAAAAATCTTTTTATATTATCATGATCTGTTTTCATATGAATACTAAAAGGTGATCAAGTTCTCTTCAATATAAATTTGGCTTAGGATTTTCATCACTAATTTCATTATTATAATTTGCTACTATTTACCTGGCAATGATTCCAGGCCTCAGAAAACCCTTGAGAAAATTATTTTACAAATACAGTCTGTAGAAATGAGGTGTGGGTGAGAAATTGTGTTTATGTATCAAAGCAATACTAGTAGATTTGCTGCAGTGATGATGGTCAAAATATCAAAAATCAAGTTTTATTTTTTCTCTTTCTTAGCAGTAATGCCTAAAGAGGCTACCTGGAACAGAGGCTGAACAGAGTTAAAGGAATAAAGTAGGTATTTATTAAAAGTCCTTCAAAGGACACACCTTGGGCAGTACAAGAACCTGGTCATGGCTACACCCAAGATGGAAGATGGATCACATGTTTTCACACTCCTATGAGTTTTGGTCCATTTACATATTGGGGTCACTTGTCCAATTACAGCTTCAGGTTGTGAAGTCCCATCCTCCTGGTTTGCTCTCCTCAATTCGCTGTTGTTCATACTTTTTGGGCCTGAACCTCATGTCCTTGGTTCTCAGGCTGGAAAAGGATTGTTTTGTCTAACTAAACTGTGAGGAGACCTTGCTAACACTTTACATGAAGTTCAGAACTAAGGCAGCGCAGAATCTGGAAAATTTGAAGACTAAAACTTAAGGCATCAGCACAGGTAGGGTGCCAAATACACAAGGCCAGTGCTCACACTGTGAGTTCTGAAGTACCTGAGGAAAATTCAGAGATCCAGCCTCTTGCTCTCCTACCCTCTTTTCCCTCCCCAAAAAGTGCCAGCATTGGTGCTGATTTACCAGCAAATGGTCAGATATGAGTCTCCGTCAAACGCTGCATCTGTGCACGTAACATTAATGTATGAACAGCCATTATAGAGGTCAGAAGAAGAGTTTGTTCTCATTTTCCCATCCCCACGCTGCAGCTGACAGCTCATCACTTGAGCTGCAGTGATGGACAGTAACTGCACCAGACTTTCCTTTCAACTTCACTTATAAAAGACACTGATTATTTGGACAGATAAATATGAGAGTGGAATAATTTACTGCTGTGCTTTTCACTGTGCTGTATAAGTCTCCCTTTAATGCAGCTCAGCTACTGAGAAGAAAATCTATTTTTATTCTAATTTTCTGCATGCTTACAGAGGAGAATCATTGTTGCAGTTATGGTTTAATAAACAACAACTTGGACCTGGACCAGGTTAATAGATGAGCACCAGGCATAACAACAGAACAGGCATAACAGCTTCTATTTTTCAGTCTTAGAAAAAGGGTAAATTCAGCAGGGCATCAAACAACATCTTCTCTTTCTGGTTTACTTGTAGTGAAATAGACCAACTCCAGATTTGCATCTGGAGCCATACATTTGCTCAGCTTTTCCTACCTGGCTCTTTTTAGGAGGGGGACATCACAGCCTATCTGCTCTTCTTTCCAAAAATATTTCAGAGGGGAAAGCCACCTACCTGTAGAACATTTTACTAATGCAAAAGAAACCAAGCCATTGCTATTTCATGTGAACCTGTGGTCAGTCTTCATTATTAGATTTCAGGCTAATTTGACAATGACCTTTCGCCTGATGTTGTTAATTCTGTTTCCTGTAGTTTTTCATTAAAGGAAGATAATGAAAATACAAGCTCCTTGGTGTAAATCATTAGACTCTGACTAGCAAAAAGTACATTCTGCTTCTTTGGTACTTTTCTTGTTCATATTTTGAAGTACCCTTATAAAATCATGAAAGACTCCCTAGCCTGCAAAAATAAAGAAGTCTTCATAAGGCACCATACTGTGTTCCATGAGAAGCCCCTGTCATATTGCCATTGGCAAAATTCACGAAGATTAGCAGTCTGTAAAAAGATTCCTTAATGAGAACAGCATGTGTGAACAGAAAGGTGCTGTGGGTCTGGAAAGCCCGTGCTGTTAGCCAGGACTGAACTGCCCCAGAAGTGCTGGACGTGAGTGCATGAGACTTCTTGGTTACCAGAAGATGATAATCTTCACTACCAGCTTTTTGTAACACTTTTGCTGAAACACAGGGTGTCAGGTGGATGACTTATTAAGGATTCATTTCTGTGAGCCCTTTAATACACTTCAGTCTAGCCTGATGCTCAGGCAAATGCATTTCACAGGAGTGTCTCATAAGCAATCTGTACACATATTAGCTGGGAAATTGCAATGGTCTCAAAATGGAAGTAGTTTTATACTGAATTGTTACTGTCAGATTTTCTTTAAAGACCAGATCTTTCTTTGGCAATGCCAGAAATAGTGAGTGTTCTCACTTACATTCTTCACTTGGAAAAAGTGAGTTTTATTGCAGTCTCTGCTTCTTTTTTGAACAGAACCAGCTTTTGTCTATTTTCCAGACTGGGGAGAACTTTCTCTGTGTTACATTATTCCTCAGTAAAGTAGCAAGAGATTTGGATTGAGTAGGAAATTTGACTAGAACTATTCTGTTGGTGCTAAACTGTATTGTTTCAGCTGTCCAACTAGTTTGCTCATTCCAGCTCCTCCTAAAGGTAAAAATCCAAGCTGAAAAAATAACCCTGAAAGAAAAGTGTCAAGGCTGATTAATGTAGTTAACAGTTTACTAAAAAATAAATAATTAAATATAAAGCTATTTCAGACTTCTAGTTGCCTATAGCAATTGGACAAGTACCTTGGATACTGAAAGAGAAGTGTGTTAACCTGAGCACACTGCAAGACATAAATGAATGAAGGTTACTTGCATGATAACCTTAAGCTGTCCTCCTCTAAAATGCTAAAGTTCTCATTCTGAATGTATTTGTAAATATCACACATTTCTAATGTAATTTTATCAAATAATTGCAATCACAAAATTCTTCAAAATGTATAGAAAACAACAGATCTAGAGATCGTTTGCACCTCCACTTTTGCCAGTTACTTGGATATTGCCTTGAAATTTAACAAAACCACAATGGCTTAGCAGTGGCTGAAGATCTACAAGCTGTCATCAATGAAGTAAGAACTGGATCCCATGGCATAATGGGTATTTCCATGCCTGTTCATAGATACCCAGGAGAATGCCATTGTTTTTAAAAATTCTCTCCACAGATGTTATGAACAGAAACTAACACAGATATTTGTGGCTTCTTAAATACTGTACCTGCAAAAATCTAGACCTTCCTTCCTGATCTTCACACCCTACTTAGTTAGGCAAGGCTTTGCTGAAATCTGTGGCAGTTTTGACTGAATAAGGGCAGTGGGATTTGATCTCATGATAATAATACAAAAATCTGAATTCCAAACAAGGTGTATGCCAGGAAGACTCACAGAAATTCCTTGTAGAAGGAGTTTATCATCTTTTTTTAGCAAAAGAACAATGTGGCAGAGAAATAGACTGTCAGACACTTTCAGAATCAGTGTTTCCAGCGCAAAAAATATTCATTTTATACAGTGGAGTACAAAGCTATGAATCATGTTGTATGCGAAGTGCAAAAATCAAGAAAAGGTAACAAATGTAGACAGTTACATGTTGTAATCTCAACCTTCTACCAGTTCTACTCAAATTCAGTACTTGAACCAACTCCCAGGTTAGGTCCTTCTGCAACAGTCTGACTTTCTTTTTAGAGCACAAAGAACTTCTAGTTAAATCTCCATTATATCCTTATTAGTTATGATTTCTTTAGTTCTATCTGACTTCAAATATTACAGCAGTTACAAATGACACAAAGGGAGAAAGAAAGCATTTCTGTAACTGATCAAAGCTCTGTGGTCTGCCAGCTTCATTGCCTTATCACCAGTAACTAGTGGTTGCTGTGACAAGGAAAGGCACAAAACCCCTTGACTACTGAACAACGAGAGAAAGGTTCTCTCCCTTTCGATAGAGACAAGGCAATAAATCTATTTTGTAGGCTGTGTTGACAATCAGGTGGAAGCAAGTGACAAAGGCCACAATGAAGGCAGGACAAGATAAGCAAGTAAAAAAAAGATTAAAAACCCATCAGTTCCAAATGTGAAATGAATGTGAATGCAGTCCAGGGTCATCAAAATAGGGATCAGAACAGCAGGGTAGGCTCCAGGAAATAAGGAATATAACCAGGATTATGCGAGTAAAGACTGTGCACTCACTGCCACTAAATGGGTGTCTGGTGGTGAAGCCCAGACCTGGGCAGAGTAGCCCCCAGGTAGCAGCTGCCATTGGGGCAGTTAAACTCCTGAGAGCGTATGCTTTCTCATCCTCTAAAGAAGCTAGTCTGCAACCTAAAGCCTCTTGAAACTTCTTTTGTCCCATCTGCCAAACCCCTTTCTTTTAATTTTCTTTTTTTTTTAATAAGTCCTATAATTCTCTGGTATTTTCCATAGAAAAATAACTTGCTGAGGGTTTTGTGTTCAGTTTTTTGTGATTCTCTTTAAAGGAAATTCTCTTGCTGACGTCTCATTGACATTTAAAGTGAGCAGTCTGGCCTGAAGGCATTCCTGCATAAAGACCCCACAGCACCAGGCAGAGAAGACCAAAGCCAGGCTTCTGGTCCCATACCAGCTCCCCAGTATAATCCATAGGGGCACCTCATATGCACTCAAAGACTCTCTGAGAATCCTTAGATAGGTAACACATATGCAGATCTCATGGCAGTGACAGAGACAGATGTTTTTAAAACCAGGGTTATAAACCAAACTCAGGTTTTAGGATTAAGCCTTGCTTTTCTCTTGATCCCAACATTAAAGCATTTGTTGAGTTTTATATGAAGGTATCAGTGGTGTTCCTGAGACTGTTGAAATCTTTGCAGGGATTGGGCTATCAGGAGGTGCCAAATCAGGATTGGAGTTTTAATCTTTAATTACTAAGGAAAGACAAATAATATAGTAAATTTTCTTCTTTGTGAATGAGTGTGCACACAGACATTTCCCTTCTGGTTAGTAAATATCACACCCTGACTTTGGGCCATCATTTGCCATATGATGTGTGAGAACATTTTGCTGCTCTCTTTAAGGATTTATTCCTATTTGGAAGAAAATGGAGTTTAGTTGTGAGCAGTGTGGCACTACTGACAAATCTGCTAAGCTAAGTGCTTTGTTCTTCAGAGCAACTAAGATGAAGTAAGCTGTGCTGAGTGCTGCAGACTGAGGCCCTGAATATGTTGTTAGGAATGTTCATTTAAGCTTTTGGAGGCATTTCTACCAGAGGCTGCCCCAATGATTCATTGATTCTTTTCTAATCTCTCCCACCTGCAAGTCAAGAATCCATCTGGCTGGCGGCAAACAGACGCATAAATCTTGTAAGTAGCCCAGCTTTTGCATTCCCTGGTTTGCCCTGAAGTTTAAGAAGCTTTAAGTCACATTTTTTAAAACATTTTGGAAAGCACTAACCACACACGACATACTAAATAATCACTGGAAAACATTTTAAAAACCCAAACCCCACCTTCAGAAACTATAATTAAAAGTTCCATTGAGGTTGGTGTAAGGCATGCTGAACATCAGCCAGAAGTGAAGCCAATGGACTGAGAAGTGTACAGAGGCTTGGAATTAATGCCTAGTGCTATGAGCGGACAGAAATTTCTTCATGAAGCAGCTTTGCAAGTTTATTAGTAAGATATTCCCTAAATCTAGAATCTCTGTAAAGAACTTTTGATGTATTTTGACACCAGTGGATAGGTTTTTGTACTCCCCATTAATAGCTCACTCAGGTGGTGTCCAAGGCTCAGCACAGGAACCACAGGAACCGTGGATTTCATGGGTTTCTCCCGGCTATGTAGTAACTGCACTGCTCCAGAGCTGCCGTGTCTGGAAGCAATGTTTGCTTTAGGAGAGCTTCACAGGTCTCCTCAGCACTTCTGCCACAGAAAAGCAGCATGGGATTCCTCCAGATACCCATCTCATTCCACCAGGGAAAAACGGGGTGTCAGGCTTTTAATTTTTGAGGGTTTCCAAAAGCACAGATTTTGCATGTCAGCACACCTTATGGATCAGGGACTTGGTGATTCAGCCAGGTCAGCTGGAGAGAAGCAACATTTTCTGGTCTGCAGGAACATCAACCTCACCTAAAGGGAGCCCATCCACATACACTGACAATCCTGAACCAACATTTAACAACATTTAACAAATTTGTATTCCAGCAGTGCAGAAGATGCTGCTTCCTTGCAAATCAGTGCCAGGTACATGAGAGAATGATCATTTCTGGTGAAGAATCTCAGCATTTTAGTTTCTGAAATGTTACACAACAAAGTAATAATCATAGCCTTTCTTGAAGGACAGTTAGGTAACACATTCATTAAAGCTTAGTTGAAGGAGCCTCTCAGAGATCAAAGACTTCATCTGCAGCACTCTATTCTTGCAAAAGTGACATTCAGGACCTCTGGATATTTTTAAATATAATGTTTACTATTTTTCCTCACAACAATGGAGGAAAATGTGCACAACAGTACACATTACTGCTTCACTACCTCTCCTTTTCAGTGATCCCAAGATAAAAATGTGAATATTCATATAAAAAAAATACATTAGGCTATGTACACAAATTTAACAAGTGGAAAAAATTATAAACAATCATATTAAAGTGTGTAGCCAACATCTGACACCACAGTTAGGATTTCCTGTGAAATTCAAAGGCTTCAAATTCAAACACCTCAGCCGTTTTCAAAAGAGACTAATGTCATTACATGCCAACTTCACTGATCTTCTTCTTGCGTCCTTCATCTACCCCGGCCTAAGTAGCTGCAAAATAACCCATTTTTTTCTTCAAAAATAGCTCATTTTGTGCTGAAACTAAAGGACTGCATATGTTATGGATTGATAATGCACATTTGGTAATGAATCCACTTCCACTGCTGGCAATGCTGTGGGACAAATGTGCTAGAAAGGACAAATGTAATTTCTCTATAGGGATATCCACTTGTCATAGGAAAGAAGACTGAACAGATGTGAGAGAGAGAATTTTGTGGACCAGTTCAGCTCTTACTATCCTTTCCCTGTCACATAATCACAGCAGCACCGAAGGTTGTACAGGGAAGAAGGCAAATACCCTGCTTCCAGCTCTTACTTCTCTCTCTAACCACTCAGACAGTGAGGACAAAAAGCTCACCATTTTCCATCTTTCCCGTATTCGAGGGGACAAATAGGATCAGCAATGAAAGGGTAGTTTCTTCCCAGTTTATCAAGGACTGTGGATGCAGGACCTATTCCAGGTTATCAGTTGTCAGCCCTTTCTGCTTGCTATGAATGAAGTCCTTGGACAAACAAAACTCCAGAAGGATAGAAAACAAGGAGATTTATAAAAATTAAGTAGTCTACATAAGCCACAGAACCAAACACAGAGAGCACAAGGGTACTCAACAGCTCCCTAACAAATGAGGTCCCTGTTACTTTTTGGGCTGGTTGGCTTGTCAGGGACAGGAGGGGCCTGGTAGCTCCATCAGGGCCAGTCACACAGGGGAAGGGAACAGAGGGGAAAAAAAATGGATGGAATTAGGAGACAACAAAGCCAGGGGCTTAGAAAAAGACGTTTTACAACATGGCCATTAGATTAGAAATCTAGAAGCTGCTTTAGGCAGCGCTTGAACAATTCATAATAGGAAGAAAAAGTAATATAAAGGGAAAACGAAGCCTTTTGAACAATGTGAGTCTTTTCTTTCCATTCCTGATATAGACAAAATAATGTCTGGGGTAGTTTTCCTGCTAGCTGGAGTCATATCCTTTCCTTGTAATATGCATAAATAGTTTATTGCAGTTGGTTCTATTTCCCCCAGAAATTATGACAGATCAGCATCCCATTTTTTCTTGGTGAAGTAAAAACACAATGCAAAGAAATACAGTTGCCCCACAGGGTTAATAATCCAAGGAGATAAGATAAAGGGTGAGAGGAAATAATTTTCATTTATGAGGGAGAAAAGAGGGAGTGGGCACACTCCACAGCTGCAGTTGTGACTGCAGGTGGTGAGGTGTACACACTATTCTGCCTGGTGCTACCTGGAGAGAAAGAGAGCAGTGAATCCACACCTTTGATTAGCCCATCTTAACACAGACATGCCAAAAGAAAGTAAAACTTTCCTGAAATCACACATGTGAGGGTGGAGTTTATCCTCCACAGAAATATTGAAAGTAAATTGAAATGCCTTGGAGCACACAGTTTCGAAAAAATAAACATACACAAATCTAGAAATTATTTTTCTATGCAGATTTGTTTTTCACTGGAAGAAATTTACCAGATTTTAAAATTTTTTTTAGCTACACAGAAAATATTTCACAAACAGGAGGACTAATTTTTCATCTCCTATCCTGAGGGCACTTAACTCAAAACCCCAAAATTCACAATCAATTTGTCCTCACAGGTGCCTGAAAACATAGCATGCCTTAGCACTTTGGTCCCTGCTGGCTCTTTCAGCAATGTGAAAACTATCCAAGGAAAAAACATTATTTGCCAGAAATAACACTCCAAGGAATCAATTAGTTCATTTTCTCTTGGGTAATGCCACTACTTCCTCCTAGATTCTATCATTCACAGATAGCTGGAGTGGAGTCCACACTGCAGAAATCACAAGCACTGCCCTCCAACAATACTGGTCAAAAAGCTCACACCTACTCTGTTTTTCTTATCTTCCAGAGCACAATGCAGCGCCAATAACATGTCCAAAGCACCACAGGCGCTGCCATCACTGCTTTGCAACACTGACTACCTGCCTCTCTAAAGCCATCCCTACAGGACACTTCATTATCAGTACTGTTTCAAAGCAGTGGAATGAAAATCACCTAACACATATTCTTCAGGGTCTTCAGGATTTTTTGAGAATAAAGTTAAATTTAAAGATCTCTGGTCCTCTTCCATGCAAATACTTCTGTTAGAGTAAAGCAGTAGTTTGCATTGTAGTCCCCAAGAAATGCATATGTGCCTGTATATCTTATGAATACCAGTAGGAAAACTCTAAAAGAAAATAATGCAGAGCAATAAAAGCTTTTGAGGAAGGTGTGAATGGAAATCCTGGATGAGAAGATACACACTATACAAATAAACTGAAGAAAGACATTTCTCTTTCTTGTCAGACTAGCCAAAAGAGGACAAAGAAATAATCTCATCATATTTGAGATGCACTAAGTGCATTCCTGTGCCAGACATACATTCAATGTTAGCAGAATTCAGGCTGCACACTGGGAATACAAAGAAACATACATTAGAGATAATTTCCTGTATACATCCCACATACATTATTTTTTTCCCAAAGACAGATCTTTTCAGTAGTTTCTTTCCACTAACTTTAGACATTTTCTTGAATAGTCTATGTTGAAAATATATTCAGTCCTAGCTTCATTCATAGCCAGAGGAAAGTCATTGGCTTTTCCCGAGTAAGGTTAAGCTTGGCAGACACCTATGAGGATTATCAAGGAAATCTGAGCCAGGTATGTCTGCATCTCAAACAGTGAGACAGTGGGCAGGCAGAGCATGACATGCCTGCTCATCCTCACTATCTTAATAAGAACACTTGTCTGCTCCCCGTATCAACATGCCAAGACACAGGGAAAGAGAGGGTGGTGCGCACCTAGGTCTCACCTCAGCAAAGAGCCTGGTTTTTCCCTGACCCACAGGTTCATCCTGCACACCTAACCTGAATCTAGGGTAAGCACCAAAACTTAGGCAGTCAAAAGTGAGGCTTTATGTCTAACCTCTATTTAGAGTGCACCACACAACTCCCACTGACACCTATTTTGCCTGCCTTAGGTAAGGATCTGTACCCACACCCACGCAAAAAAGCAAGGATTGAAAGGATTATATGCATACACAATGGAAAAAATACAGTAAAATACGTAAATAAAGAACACTGCTTTTCAAATTCTATTTTAAAACCTGTGTGAGTTTCTCTGATCTTCTCTCCCCCTAACCTTTTCCCCTGTTAGCACAATTGAATGCAGAACAGAGAAACATAACAAAAAATTTAAACTGTGTCATTTTAGCTGCCTGAAACACTTTTAACTTACTGTGCTTATGGTACAGCTAAAAGAGAATTCAATAATGCCATGCAGTCTATCGTTGTAGGCTGCACTAAAGGATTAATTGAAGGTTTATGCTGCAGAGTGCTATGCTATTCTTATAAACAAAACCCTGTTACCTCAGTTACTGAGGCTGTAAGGTTTTGAGTTCAGTGATTTGCATTTTTCATACACTTCTAGTAACTAAGAAAGGAGGGTTGGAGCATGATTTAGAGGACTGTTATACTGGAATCACTTATTTTACATTTAATGGTAGGTTATTTAGAGCCTTTTAAAAGAAGCAAAGCAAAACAAAAAGTAAAACTGAAGAACAAAAGCCAAGTCAGTGTCAATGCTGTGTTTGTTTTATTCTCTTCCATCTCTATTCCTTCATCCTACACAGACCTCCAGGCAGCCCTTCTTATCTGAATTCACAAAATAGGCTCCCTCTTATCTCTTTAAATTTCAATTTCTTTAAGATTTGTTTTACCTGCAGTGTCCACTATATGTTAATCAACTAAGCTAGTGGAAAAGATAACTTCTCTGCTTTCATTGCAGCTTTCATGTTTCTTCATGCAGAGCCTTAGCTTTTTCTCTTCCAGTTGATGAACTCTGAAGATGAGATGTTCTTATTCTGAGAGTTTACACCAGGCTAAGAACATCACCAGCACTGAGCAGATCCTAATTACAGAGGTAATCAGTGAACACTATTCAGAAGTCTCCTGAAATCAAATGTGACTATACATTCACAGTTATTAGTCAAAAACTTTGAAAAAGTCTGAATCCTTCATTGTTGCTTTAGCTCTTGCCTTATTTGACTGCATATACAGCTCAAAGAAAAGAGAACAGAATAGAATATTTGTACTTCTGTGTATGACAGACTAGAGAAAATAAAAATTTTAAAAAATAATTTTGTATGACGAATTGTAAATTCCCAGTTGTATTACATGCATTTGAAAACATACTTTCTATTTCATAACTTTTGATCCAGCACAAGTTTGTCAAATTTCGGGTAAATTTAATTTGATGCACACTTCTGGAGATGGAAGGGGAAATATACAAAGTTCTTTGGAATACATAGTATTTTTTCCCCAGTCACTGCACAACTCTTGTGACTACTTTGGGATAATGACAGCTGGAGTAACACAGCTTAAGACAGAAAGCATAGTGTGTGGAGGTATTTTCAAGGAAATAAAGAGTAATCTGCAGGATTCTGTAATAACCAGATAAAATCTTGATGTGAGGAGACCTAAACAGTAGTCCATGGGATAGGGGTGTGATCTGCTGCCAGACAGGCTGGAGTACCCCGGGAAAGGTGAGCCAGCTCAAACCAGGCTTGCCACAAGGAGCAAGACTCGGTGTTCCTCCATGCCTGAGTTTGCCTGCAGGGAGGTTCACTTGTCTCAGAAATTCAGCAATTGCTCACCAGATTAAATCTAGAGGATGCAGGTGGAGAGATGCTAAGCTACCACAGCAGTACTTGACATTGGGAGAGGTGCACTTTTGAAGAGCCTTGACTTATGACCCGACCTCCACAGAACATTACATCTCACCTCTCCTTCTGCTAGGCAACACCTGGGACCAGCCTTCAGCTGGTAAAAACCAGCATCATTCCATTCATTTTGTCAGAGCAGTATTAAGTCCTACAATACAGCTGTACTCCTGCCAGTCTGTCACTAGCAATCATCTTTTGCTAAGGAAAATATCATTTTATATTGTTCAGGGTTCACCAAATAAAACAAACGCTATTCTGTTAAAAGAAATTCCATCAGTGATTAAATAAAACTTGAACTGCATACTTATAATCTTGTCACTACTCTATAGAAAAATGGAGCACAAATGCCTGCCTGAAGTTTATTGTATAAATTCAATGTGGTGGGGATTTCCTACCACAGAGGCATTTTCCTGGATATATAGCAATTCTCACAGGAAAGACCTGCCTTGATACCTGGCAGATATATTTGAGAATTCTCTGATAAAGCCTGAGTTTAAGACTTCCACCTACTCAGTGTGCTATATTAGTGATAATGGTGCTGGCAATGCTAGCCATAATTTTTATGGCTTTTCTTCTTCATAATCAATATCCAGAGAAAGGGAAGTGAGCAAAGAGAATGTCTGGGAATTTGAGAATTGCTTTCAGAGCACCACTAGAAAATTAATGAAAAATACATCCTTGGACATTCATGGCTACTAATACCACTGGCTCTTTTCATTGTGAGGAAGATCAACAGACCTTAGGAAGTTTGGGTATGGAAAGATAAAAACTAGTTATAAAATCTCATGTAGTGGGTAAGTGTGACTGGACTCAGTGGCACAGAGGCTGTTTCAACTGCTAAAGTGTGTGCTGGGGTTAGGTGTTGCTCACTACTCCTGCCTGATGTGAGGAAAGAAAGTGAAAATTTTAATTTTAAAATAATGGAAGGTCAAGAGTGATGTAAATTTGAAGGATGAACAGTAAACAGTAAATTGAAGTGGGGAAAAGCAAAACTCAAAATGCACTGGTCAGGCTAATAGAATTGTGTAGATAAATTAGTCAGGCAATTAAATATATCAAAATAATGGAATAGGGAGTGATTATGAAATAAGAAAGCTGAAAGGGGTTTTAAGGTGGCTTTTTTTCAGAGTCATTGTGGTAAGTGCTGCTTCCTTTTAATATACTATAAGCCAGGACTAACTATGGCCATTATTGAGAAAAATGAATGTCAGCAAAAAAATCAGATTATATACCAGTGCAGTCTGTGAGTATATTTTGATTAATGTAACCCAAAGGAAATTATACCAACACAATGGAATGAAATTAATTTCAATCACTGTCTATATTTTTGGTTACTTATGATACAGAAAGGAACAGGCTAGCTACAGCTGTGGAAAAGACAAAACTGAGAAAATGGAGGGATATGAAATTGCTAACTACTTAAAAAAACACCAAAAACACCCTACTTAAATCATACCAAGGAGAACAGAAATGGATGCAGAGGAGATCCATGACAAAGGCATGTGATCTGTTTTGTTCTTCCAAGAGTTTCAGCTTTTTAAACAAATACAAAGGACAATAATGATGGTAACACAAGATATTCTTAATACAAAGCAGTTAAGCAGAAAGAAGCTGATGTTAAACACAGAGTACTCCTTAGAAAAGCAATATTTAGATATCAAGTTACAGCACTCCATATGAGCACATAATACCATAAGCCAACTAAAAACAAGAAATGAAGGTTGTGCATTAAAGCCATTCCAAGGAAGAGGAATCAGACAAGCTGGAGCTGTCAGAATTCATTAGATACTGGAAAGTAAAGTATGTACCTCCTAACCAAAATCAGGGCAGATCATCCTAATGCCTCCTCTCTGCATATGGTCTCAGTAAAATCCAATTAATAAAACAATTGTTTAGAAAGAGTACTTTTCATGCTATCCATTCTCAGACTGTAGGCGACCAAGAGAGGTAAGAATGAATATGAAATCTGATTAACTTTCCAAGTAATATAGTGTTTTCCTCAGCTTTGAATTTACTAATAGCATGAGTAAAGGCAATAGTAAATAATTAATATTCTAAATAGGCATGGAAATAATATTTTCAGTTAGATGATCATCTATTACCAAAATAATCTTTTATGTATTCTGCAGTTGTATTATAAAGGTTGAAGACTATTGAAGTAAATTGAGCAATTCTTCAATGCTTAAATTTGTAGACTCTTTTCAGCATTCCATTATTATTTTCAGGTCAAAATGACGTGTCAATCAATGTATTTAAAACAAGATTAAAGTCATATGTCAAGCAGGTTAATTCCAGTATAATGCCAGAATTTATGTTCAAAGCAGAATTATGGAATAGACAATAGCTACTGTAAAACTATTGGAGCTTTATAGAGCCAATTCATGACACTCTTACTGAATACATACAAAACCCTTTTTCATAAATCTCCAATAAGATTAAGCTAGAATGACTTTTGTCCAAAGATGAGTTTGAAAACAGAAAAATAAGTCATGGGTTTAGGATATAAGAATTAGAGAGGGAAAATGGAGCTGTAAAGCACAAAACCTGTCAAAATCACCCTGAATTTAAGTGCTCATGGTACAGTGTCAGATTAAAGAATGGTAGGATTAAACAGAAACAAAATACTCTTTTCCTCAGAAGACCCTAAAGCTGATGTACCAGTTCTGCAGATTTGTCTAGGCAGTGGACTTGCAGGATGTTCAATGAAAGAAATGTCTCCGTCCTTTTATATAACTTCCTTGTAGTAGAAAATTTTGTTCAGATATCTTGTGGTTCTCACAGTCTGAAGTGGCCAGAGGTGTCATTGCAGAAGTTTAGGAGATCATCAATACAGTTATCTTTATCCTCTAGTCATACCCAAAAGAATGTATGAAATGGCTTTGCACAAGTTTTATGCTCTACTTCAAATTTCTCACATGTTAAATATATCATTCAAAGCGTTACTCTGAGGTAATTCCCCTTTCTGCTTTTCCACTTTTTTAAGATGGCTTCAACAGAATGTCAATATTTTCATATTTAACCCTTTCCAGACCTTTATAAACCTAATGAGTAAAAAGTCTGCATTTTACTCCTTTTTATGGTCTGAAGGTCTACACAATATCTAAAGGATATGGCTGGTCCTCTTTCTTTAAAAGATAGCTCATCATCATACATTGTCTGTGCTCAGATGACATGTAAATCATGAAGAAATAAGCAATAGAGTCACTTCCCCTTAGTCATGTCTGCTGATTAGAATTTGTCCTTATCTTAACTGCTGGAGCACCTTTGCAATTAGCTGAGCACAATCTTTCTGCAAACCAGTCCATGTACCAGAGAGTTTACTGTCTAAATGATCAAGGCAAAAAGAAGCAGATAAAAATGTGCCTTATGCGCAGAATGAATAATCCAATAGTGGCAAATATAATTTGACTCCATGCTATTTTTCTGGTTTTGCTTGTATGAATCAACAAGGCAGTATCAGGATGCTTTGTTCAGGAAGAGGGTAGGTCATCATGTGTGAATGTTGGAGGAGAAGCTGGGGCAAAGAACCCATGGACAAAAGTGATATCATGCTGAGTGTGATTAGTCCAGGAGAAACCCAGGCAATATCAGCATTGTCACTGCTGATACTGTGCCACATCTCATTGACTTCTTGCAGTTTCTTCACGCACACTAAAAATTTTGACTGCTACAGGATTTGTAGTCTGTATTTATTCATTTCTTCACAAGGCCAGCAGAAAAATAAAAGTAAATTGCAGAAAAGGCCAGGCAAGAGCTCACTCTTCACCACCAAAACACCTACATGTCTGTAGAAGGACTTCAGCACAGAGAAAGTGAGAGATGGCAGTTTGCAGCATCTGTCCCTGGAAAGGAGGTTTCTTCTGCAGTGGTACTGTAGACGAAGCTTCTCTCATCATAACACAGTACAGGGGCATGTCCTGCTCCCAAACCATGACAGCCTGATATAACGGGGAGATCTTTCTCAAGAGGACAAGCAAGTAAATTCTTCATAGTGTATTACTTTGGCAGAGCTTTCAAGAACTACTGACAATCACAACTAAGGCACCAGTGGCTAAAGTGTTCCTGCAAAAATAAAAAGTGAACAAATGACAAATCTAGTTTGATTCCTCTGATTCCACTTCTTGCATTTTGTAGTAGACCCGTTGGTCACAACTGGACATAAAAAGTGCCTTCCTAACCATGAAAAATAGCAAATTCTCTTACACCACATAGGGAGAATGGTATTCAAGTGCCTGCTGTTATTTTTCCTTCAGCTTTTCCAACTGAAAAACAGTGCTGTATCAACAGAATATCATAGCAGGTAGAAAGAGTACAAAGCAGTTTTGTATAGACCTGCTTTGTGAATCTGGTCCTCTTTTTCCTATTAAATAAGGGTTCTGATGATTCTGTTTGGCAAGATGATTTTTCTTTTACATTTTAAACTCATTAAATTTAATGAATGTATTAAAGGTCAGAGGCATAAAGGAAGCATTTACCACTACAGCAAAATGTGAAAAAGCTGAAAAATATCAGCTATTATGAACACAGGCAAGAAACCTCTAATGACACTGCATTATTTAAGACTGTCTCTCTGTAATTTAAACTGTGTATTTTGCTGAAAGTGCAGTTAAGAAAAATCTAAAAGAAGGACACAAGACACACATTGCAACTAAACATTATTAGAAGAAATAATTCAAATTTCCAGAGTAAGATGTACCACTAGCAAACAGTAAGAGAAATAAGAAAGGGAATGTGAGTACATATTACTGCAAAATTACTTTTTTTATTGCTTCCTAATCATGACTTCTAACATAATATGCAAAGACAAAAAAGTTATGTTCAGAATATTAAAATGACTAGTCTTTAAAAAAAAGAGAGAGAGAAAAATCTGTAACACGTTAGAGGATTTGTTTGAGCTTATGAATGTGACCCAGCATGGTCCTTCAGGGCATTTGCATGAAATTCCAGTCCTCAGTGTGAATGCAGACCTGGTTATCCTTTCTATTGTGCTTTGCTTTTCTGTAGAACTTGACCTCCATAGGAGAGGATGTAAAGAATTTAAAAGGCAAGGAAAGAACAGAAAGGATGGGAAATTAATGGTTTGGGGAAGAATTAATATGCAGGAAAGGACTTGAGCATGGCTGGTGTCTCCACTGCTGAAGTCCAGATCCCAACTCAGCTCCAAAGCACTGTGAGGACAATGGTAACGGTGAAAGAAAAGGATCTCTATTATCTTACTCTGAAATACACACTCTAGCAGATTACTGAATTACTCCTGAAATTGAAACAATCATCTTCCATTAGCCATTCTTATTAAGTCAGACTTTTCCTGGTAAGAAAAAATAACAGATCTAATCCTCGGTGCAAGGCCAAACACCATTTTTTATCTTCTTGTTTCTTCTTAGAACCAATTCTTTCATTCTTCCTCGCAGAATAGCCAAGGCTTTCCTCCCTCATCAACTCCTACTCTTCCAAAATACTCCTTCCCATCCTAAAGCAAGTTCAGATATTTTTAAAACATGGCTTCTGACAATAGAAAAACTGCAAAGTGCAAAATGGCAGAAAATTACCTACACAATATCTTTATTTCTGAAACCTTGAGATCTTGATTTAGAAAGGGAACATCTTTCTTTGTTCACTAAAAATATTTCACATTTGAAACCGCTGAAAGAAGAAAGGAGCAAAAGTGCCCATCAGAGATACTTTAAAATTTTATCTACTCCAAAACAGCATATGCCTTTTGCCATCTGAATAATGCAATCACCTCTATAACCATAACTATTGTAATTTAAGCACATGAAAAGTTCTTAAGTTTAGAACCAGCAAATTAAGAAGATACATAAATGAGGGTTAATATACAAAGAATTCTGGACACTGTGTGACTTCAGTCTGAGGCTTCCTGGATCTTTCTGAGTAATATCCAAATTTTTGATACAAACTATATTTCTAAGTATCTGAACAAGTGGACATGCATACTTTTTCTCCCTGTACCAATACAGCACATCATGAAGTGCTTTTGCTAAGAATAAAAAACTTCCAAGGGGATGTGAAAAGGCTAAAGAACTCAATTAATAAGGATTTCTTGTCTTAATTAAATAAATTAAACAAATTAAATTAACTTACATTTTAAGCATTAATAATTTCATTAATATTAACAATATTAATTAAAAACAAGTTCACTATAATTCTGAACCATAATGCTAACAAGGACAAGAAAAAAACTTAGTTTTAAAACTGAGATAGAGCATCAACACTTCTCACATTCAATGCAATTATCAGGAACAGAAATTTATCTTACCAAATTTAAAACAGTATTTCCTGTTTCCTAAACTATTGTTGCCTTATTGAGGATCAATTTGTTTCCACTAGGACTGACAAACTGCTGACATTTAAGCCCTTCAGAAGTTCTTGGAAGAGAACCATAAGTCAAAGGATGCATGTAATCTCAGTGACTCCTGCCAACAGCTTTAAAATTTGAAATAGATAAGATGATGTTCTAGAATACAGAAAAAAAGGGGAAAAAAGAGCATTCTGGATTTTTGTTCCTCATTTCTGGTATCCAACATATATCACCTGTGTTCTGTGTCAAATATGGAGATAAGAACTTGGTTTCTTAATATCATAATATAAATATTTTTGTTCAAGTACTGGAGAATAAGACTTGGACCTCTTAGACATTAGCTAAGTAAAGCATAGTCTTTATTTTTTTTCCCATGAAAATGTTAAGCTTAGAAATAATATTACCTTGTGTTTAATGAACTGGTTTTGAAAATATGCATCAACAGTATAAAAATAAGACCTTTCCAAGCAGCTAATACAATAGAGAATATAAAGGTAAAAATTAACTGCAGAAAGAAATTAAAAATAAAAAAGAGAAAATACAGCCAGAAGTAATTGTAGATCTTAAATAAGGATGGATAGAAGGACATGTGCTGAGGTAGTTATAACACTTTACTGCCTTAGACTTTTACTCAATGAGCCTTGACAAGTACAAAGCTATGAAAAGTAGTCTTACAAAGTAAGTTTGAAGAGAAAGAAAATACTTATTTCCATTGCACTTTAAAGAAAATATTGATGACATCACAGGCTCTGTGAGAAGGTCACCCCACATTTTTGTCACTGTTCCAGAAAAAAATAATTGCTCCAGATGCTCTTATTCTCTGCTTGTTTGAAGAACAAGTACTTCTCAATAACTTGACATCAGTAATAAATTATGGGAAACCTGAAAAAATAATTTCTGTGAATTTTCACCTTCAAGTCATTATATGCAGTAGAATAGAAGAATGGTGAAAAATAGTAAACTGTAAGAAATACTGAGAAGAAAAAAAAACAGGAATAATGAAGGACAGATGAGCTGAAACCTCCTGCCAGATCCTAGAGTATTCTGTCTTTCTCAGGTATTCTGACTACAAAGTTCAGCCTTCTTCAAAGGAAAAAATGGAAAATTTGTTTGAGGTTGAATTCAGTGATATTGACCAAATAATTTGGCTCATCTGCTTTCAGGAAGTTTGAATTCAAATCATATTCTCACTGCCGAATATCAATCCCATTATAAATTAGGTTTTTAAGTCAAAAAATTAGGCAGGCAACATAAAAGACTGATGTTACTGTCAGCCCTCAAATACATGAAATTGGTTAAAATGCCTAAAAATAATATTTTAAACATTTAGTTGTCCTCTCTTTCAAGGGTTTCAATATTTGTAGTTGCTGAAGTTCTAATGTAGATCAACAAAAGCCCAAGCTCCTTGGGCTTTTGATGTGAAAGCAAACCCATCAAGAGGCAAACGACTTGCAACAGAAGCATGGGAGCCATCAGTACCTTATAAAACATGAAAATCAATTCTGCACAGCAGGCTTGTCTAGCCAATCCCAGGCAATACTTTTTTACTCGGAGGAGAAAGTCAGACAAATATACTTTAAGTGGAATATTTAGGAGGACATTCCCAGTAAGTAATCTCTAAAACACGAGAGGATCTACTAACAGTCTAGACATAATTTTGTCACAAAGAAACATCACTTTATGCTGTTGAAATGGTGTGTGCAAAAATCACAAGGAGGAGCTGAACATTTAATTAAAGCAGGAATGTCAGTGTGAAGAAAGTGAGAAAAGTGGCAGTGGGAATGAGGAAATTAAAGCATGCCTCTCTTTTTCATCAGCAGCTTTCAGTGCTTAATGAATCCAATAAACACTTTAGATAATGAGCCATTGTTGACTAAGTCAGCAGGCTTTCTAGCATGTGTTGGAGATCAGGAGACCTCATTCCTCATGTTTACTAACAGAAATCTAAGGCACAGCAGGATTTTGGACTAAGTCCTTCTTTTTGCAGGCTAGTTGTAATGAAGTGGTTCCTCCACAGCGCAGTCCAACCTCCACTATTCCAGATTCTGCATATTCTCTAAATAAAATAGCTAAAGACATTACTATTATTAATCAGTTTCACAGAGGAATTTCAGCAGGGAAATTAGGTGATGTGTCAAAGGCCAAGTGAAAAAATCAGTTATTGAGCCCAAATATGTTGAATCAGGGTCCTTTAATATGAATTCATTTTTTTGTCTATATGTTGGTAGGGGCTCTGCTGCAAGCAGAGAGCTGATTTTGCTCCATACAGAGAAAATTAAGTTTTAATTCCAGTTGTATAGACAGAGAAAAAAAACCTTATTTCTTCTCCACATAAAGGAATCGCAATCATACTCATTACAATCCACTGTCCTGAACTAACTCCTGGCAATATTCTGACTCTTTTTGGCACTGAGACAAGAATAATCAGCAATCAAAGATGTTATAGATAGTAAACAGAATTGTATCTCCTATAATCACACCCCTATTTGCACTGCTGCTACACAATTATATATATGCACGTGTTCTCTGTGAACTCCTAAAGGAGTAAGCAGGGTGGTTTTGGAAATTAATAAAAGAATTATATTTCTCTTATAATTACCCTGCCTCTTGAGTGCTTACATCATATGCACATAAATCATGTATCTCTGTTACTTTAGATTTATAGTCAACATGATAGTAGCCACACTTCCAAATAGCTATAGGCACTCTCATATTATGAGCAATCGGTAGTGTTACGATAGTTACAACAGTATAAGAAAAAGCCTACATTATTTAAATGCATTTTTCTGTAAGGAAAATGAACACTCCACACTGTTTAGAACTCCAAGCGCAGGAACATGACATATTTAATCCCTTTTCATTTAAAACAGAGATCTCTATGTAAAATGCCTCAGGTGTGTGGGAAAGGCAGAGTGGCTCAAGTAGTAGCTGAGCCTCCTCTTCCAGATTAAACATCCCCAGATTCCTCAGCTGCTCCTCATAGGAGTTCTGCTCCAGGCCCTTCACCAACTCTGTTGCCCTTCTCTGGACACCCTCCAGCACCCCAATGTCCTTCTTGAAGTGAGGGCCCAAGAACTGAACAGAGCACTCAAGGTGGCCTCACTGGTGGCCAGGCACTGCCATGGTCCTTCTGGTGACATTATTTTTGATAAAGGTCAGACTGGCCTTCTTGGCTGCCTGGGCATACTACTGGCTCATGTTCAGTCAGCTCTTGACCAGGACCCCCAGATCTTTTCTCACTTTCCAGCCACTCTTTCCCAACCCTGTAGCACTGCATGGGGAGGGCAGGCAAAATGGCAGTGGCACCTGGCAGCTGCCTTCCCCTGACCAAGCACAGACTGCTTTGCCTTCTTGCAGCCTCTGTTTCAGCAGCCTCAGCACAGCCTTTTGGGCAGCAGCAGAAGGGACAGAAAAGGCTTCTGGCTCCTGAATGCGGCTCACTTTTTTTCTGTTATTCAAGCTATGACCCTCGAATAAGTGTCCCTATGGACACTCGTCAGATGGGTACCTCCAGCTTCAATCCTGCTGGTTTACAAAAATCTTCTTTAGACTTTATTTTTGGTTATCTTAAAATCTTGTTTTTCGTGGTGAATGGAGGATACCTCCATATTTGCACTCTGTTAGCATCAGGGAGTCTAACACAGAACCTATAATTTCTGAACGTTTAGCATTACTATCAAAAGGAGGCAGATAAAAGCTGGAAAGATATGATCCTGAGGAACTTTACTGTGTTTTATATAACTTTTAAACTGTTTAAACTTATAGAACTGTTTAAACAGCTCTCCAACATTTCTCCATAGAATGGGGAGCTATGTTCAACATAATGCCTGTGAAAAAAATCTTGCCCCGAAGAGGAGCTCATCCTTATCCAACCGAAGGCTTCTCTTAATGCTGATATATAAGGTTGATGTTTGACAGGTCGAGCTGCAGCCTTGGCACAGCCTTCTGCTGATTCTTAAACTCAGCTTTTCTACTCAAATAGAAATATAGAAACAGCATTCTCCTGAACATTTAGTTTGTGGAACACTCATTCAACATCTTTGAAATGAGTGCTCCCTAGTTTCCTTTGCCATCTCCTCCTTGTTTTTATTTACTGCAGATTTACTTATTTAAATTCTTTATTGGGACCAGTAACACACATGAAACTACTACTCTATCACACTGCTATTTTTGTTAAATTCATAATTCTTCTCTGTGTGTTATTTATTTAGGACTTTTAAGCTCTCTGTTTAATCACTGACTGTCTAAGAAATGGCTCATGTACCTGGCCTGCTCAGTATTTCCCATCCTTTACTCAATGGGATGATTTAACCCTCATTTGCAGATTTAACAGCTATCTTTCTGTTAAAAGGTGTGTTTCCTTCTGGGTTGTGAAAATTACTGTACAGACCCACTATCTGAAGAAAAAAAAACAGAACTGAAATCACAGATTTAGGAAGAGCTGCAACAAAGGAAGAGTGATAGGACTACCAAACAGTTCCTTTTCTATTTCAAATACTTTTAAACTTTTACTACAGCCACTATTTTATTCTCGTTACTTTCAAGAGAAGATGGATGTGAAAAAAACCCACAATAAGACATTTCTGGTGTCTGTTATCAGTCACTTCCCTTCTGTGGATAAACATGCCACCACTGAACTGTCCTAGCCTCTTGTCCCAACAAAACCAATCTGCTACTCTCCTTTGTTAATAGCTTGTCACCAGCTGCCAAATACCAAACAGATCCCCAGCCATCTACTCTGATAATGAAAATAATATTTGCACTTACAAGTAGTAATTTATCTGGTGGTAATATGTGTAATTGCCTCATTTTTCTTGTGCACATCTGGCCTTGTACATGTAAGAACAAGATCAATGTTGACAATAAAAAATCTGAAAAAACTCTGAAGAATGATCACTCATAATTCAAACTCTTTCCTCATGTAACCTAGAATCACTGGTAGAGCCTCTGTCAGGAAGAAAGGAGATAGCTCCATCCTCCTGAGGATTCATAGTATTCATAGTAGAAGTAAGCAGGTATTTAGTAAGCAGTGTAGTGAATAAACTAATTCTCCTCTCTAAAGTAGCTTTATTCTCCCTAATTCTTCAATAATAAAGTCATCATAATGCAGTATGTCATCAAAATGTCATATTTTCTCGGAAGAAAAGAATATAGAATTTCAGAATTCTTAATCCTCCCCATTTTGCAGCCTTACAATAAGAAAGCAGTGCAGAATAATAAGATATATACTGGATAGCTTCTGCTGCAAACACTTGACACACTAGAAGGGAATTCACTGTCCAACTTACATAAAGAAAGAAAAACTGAACTATGTATTGAAAAAGAAGTAGTATGCATATTTCTCATTCAGGCCTTGAAAATCTCTGGTCTAGGATTAAAGGTCATATGTGGGATACAAAAACCTCTTAACACTATTGGTAATACATAGGAGCTTAGTGGCATCTTAGACACACAGATGAATGGGACTAACCCTCAAGATGCTTCTACAACCCCAGGTAGGTGCCCAAAGGTGTCTGAGACCTGTGATGAGCAGGCAGTGTAATTCTATGCTTAATTTAATTGAAAATTCAGATACCAATGGCATACGGGCCTCTGTGATTGTTCCCAAATTGTTCCTCAAGAGGGTAAATTGATAGTGGCTATCAACCAAGTGACTTTGAAAATGCAGCTCTAGGACCTCTAGATTACCCAGTCATCAAACTCCTTCACACTGCACACAGATTGCTAATTCCTTATTCCTGTTGCTGCAGTAGAGCTCGAAGGCTAAGGATGAGCAGAAAAACTGATACCCAGATTGACGTGCAGTATTTGAAACCTACAAAAGAGGAAACGTATGTAGAGAGGAAAGACATGTTGGGCATTTTTTTGTCCAAAGGATGGAGTAATCTGGGTAATTGTCACCCAATTAAATGTTTGCAGGGAAGTCAACAAAGGTTATATCAAAGTATATGACTCACCACAGATCATAGTAGAAAAAATACAAGAAAAAAATCCACAAAATTCTAATGTAATGTTAAAATAAGCTTTTTTTCAGGACAATACCAATATTTACCTGAGGCAGAAATTGTTAGAGTAAGCAATTATCAACATCCTTTAATGCAAAGTAGACACAAAAGAAATGTCAATACAACACTGATTTTATTGTCTTCAATAACTCAATGTCGTATCAGAGAAGAATATTCTCCATGAAATAGAACTTTCCTACTAGTTATGGTATTGCAGTTTTACATTTCAGTTTGATCACAAACACCTTTCCCAGACACTGCTGGAGGCTAAGAAATTACTCAAAGGAAATTTTTGAAGCTGATCTTCTGCAGGCTGTCAGTGCACACCGTAGTGTTCTGAAAAGTGCATGTGTGAGCACAAATGGACATCTGGTTATCGGTGTGAATATCATTCCTTGCAATGCCTCTCTCCTCTTCCAAAGCTACCTGACAAAGAACAAGCACTCTTAATAACAACTCTTGTTTCCAACATCATTTGACACCTCTTCTATTTCAGGGTATGCACAATGTGTTGCTGTTATGTTGCTTGATGGATTTCAGAATGGTTCCACTTTGGAAAAGAGGCAAAAGAAACAAAACCACTTTACTACTTTCACTTGGCTGCCAGAGGATATTTTGAGACATTTTGTAACCAGATAGTCTAAGAGGTTTCAATGAGGGCAAGAAAGAATATAGGTCTTCAGTGAAATGTAAGGATTGAAATATCATTCAGGGTACTCCATACATCGACTGAGCTCCTACACATGGGTGACTGAAAAAGTCATTAAAAATGGGCTTCAACTGCCACATGAAGTTGACTTTTTTTTTCTGTCCATATGTTTTTCAAGATAATAACAGGATTTTCACTGTAGTTTCAATTCTGTCCTGCTGGGTAATTTGTGTGACACACTTTCAAGGCACCCAGCTAAAGAGCTATAACTTCTGGGTTTTACTGCATCCATCACAGTTTGTGTGGTAGAAGGCTGAAGAAAAATATTTTCATTTGAAAAATTAGGCACTGTCTCCTCAAAACAATCTAATATTTATAGACATTCTGACAGACTAATGAATAGATAAGATACATTTGTATAGAAGTACTGGTTTCTAGGTGAAAAAACAGAGCAATGTGATAAAATGTTAAAAACAGACAAATATGTCATGTTAGTTCTGATTATACCATCTGATTGTCAGGAGAAAAAGCACAAACTTGCTAGCCACATCTCAAGCAGACAATTCAGCAATCAAAAAGGCTTTGAACATTTCACCACAGCTTGAAGAATTTGTATTTTTGGACACTGTTAGTACTGCTTACATTTTGTTGCTATTGGAATGCTTTTGTAATGATCTCTGAAAACTACCTGCATGTATCCAAGGAATCCAGCATCTCTGGATGAGGTCAATACCTTTTAAACAGTAGCAAAGAAGGATGCCTAACATCTTTGCTATATTATTACATAGAAAAAATATGACCCTATTTTTTTATTAATCAGGCTCATTATTCCACCCCATATCATGCACATTTTTACTATCATCATCAACACGAAACTGGTATAATGGAAACTGTAAGAAGAAATAATTTCCTTTTAAAAAATGCATCATCTATTCAGTAGTAAATAAACAATGGAATACTGAAAAGTCTGTGACAATTAAGGCAACAATACGTTTTTATCGGGTAAGTTAGAACAACTTTTTTTACTGATAGATCTTTTTATTAGCTCTAATAAAATACAACAAAGTGGAAATAACTTCATAGAGAATATGTCTATAAGATGCCTTGGGGACCCTGACTGTGAATAAAGATAGGAAGGATGTAGAGACAGCAGCTTAGGTATTTGGTCTGTAGGGATCACAAAGGGTTTTTATTAGCACCATAAATAGAAGGTTCTGTCACAGATGTTATTAAGCTGTTTGAGAATCTTAAGGAACCTTGTTTATCAAAGAGAAATCACAGCTTTACAGATATGACTAGCCTATCTTTGGACAAAGATAAAAATATAACATGAAAGAGTCTTTGAAGACTATTTTGCAACCCTTACTTGCTCTAAGTTGCACTTAGCCTTTCAATGAGGTCACAGTGGAACAAACCCAATATAAGAACAGTTGCAGAAATATGCTTAATAGCACAACAGAGTAGAACAGGTGCTTCCCCTTTGGCTTAGGGCAGCCATTTGGAGTTGCCAAAAAAGTGGAAAGAATGAACTAGGAGAGTAGCTGGCCAGGTAATGCATTGAGCATTCCTTCTCCTTAATCTTTAATGGGGGACAAAATGCTTCACTAAAGCCAGTGCTTAGTTTTCAGCACAAAATTAAGAAGTCTCAAAGGAGAGGGTGATATTAATCCTTCAAAAGTGTAACATATCTTAAACACTTTGCCAACCATAGGGGGCTGGGGAGGCACAAATGAAGAGAATGTCAGCAGTGGCTGGGTTTGCTCAGGTTACTCACCCTTACAGCTGCAGTGGAAGGGAGATATGTCTGGCCCAGTCAAGTCTCAGGGTGGAGCAGCACTTCAACACAGTCCTTATAGCACTTGCACTTCCAAGAATAGAAAGCAATTCTATCTCTTGATGGCAAGATAAAGCATTGCTCACATAACACACAGAATCACAAGAAAATAATGTGGCAATTATTTCCTATACATTACCAAGACAGATACCGCACAGAAAATGCTTTCCTGTTAGCATCTTAGGCCAGAAGAGCACAGGACATCCCAAGGAGAGAAGTGGGAGCTAGCACCAGACTGCCTTTCCACAAGTGTATGGAGCAAATGTTACATTTAGGCACTGACCTGTGCTTGAGTGAAAATCATCCTGCAGACTTAGACTACCGCAGAGACTCCGTGTCTCTGGACTTCCCTTTAGTGAAGTATTTTCCTGTACTTATAACTGAAGAGTCTTTCTAGTCCTTATAATGGGCTTACCACATGAACAGCTCCAGCACAACTTCTGAGTTTCTGACATAATTAATTCTTAGTCTTTTCCTCATAGTGAACTTTACAGAAAATAGTATAAACATCTCTTCAATTACTAGTTTACTAATATCCCCTCCTACATTGTCTAGCTAGCTATTTTATGCATGCTTTATCTTCTCTTACTGGTTAATCTAACTCTTATCTGTCTAAAACATCCCTGAGACCTTCTGCCTCTCAAGCACAGGCTCTACCACTAGAGCTCTTGTAATTAGACTTTATCTGTTAACTCAGATAAGACTTATGGTTGAATACTATTGAGCAGCTCAAACATCCGTAGATCATCGAGGTAAATTACTGGCTTTCACTTCCAGAGGCTCTTCAGTAGAATTATCTTCTGAATTGAATTTCCAGAGGAAGTGAAGCTGGAGATTAGCACCTCTGAGAGGCTAGCAATTTAAAACACCAGCAAAAGAGAAGAGGGGGAAAATAAGGTTTTGGAATACTGGAATATACCTTACTCAGGTACAAGTTTCCAGAAGTATAAAGTGATAGCAGCATCTTCCTGACTCAATAAGTCTCTGTATATAATTTATATATAACATCCAAGAGCAGGAATCAGCACCTAAATTTTGATTTTTTCCAACTTTGCTGTTGTTGATGTAACTTTGTAGCAAAACAGAATTTAGATCCATGTGTAATATCACACTAAATAAGTTATGAGAGTCACTGTGACTTTCAAGAGTGAAGAGTACTGCAGGTCTGAAGAGGAGGCAGGGCACCATTCTGGACATAGTTCTGTCCCACAGGTATAGAAATCATTGCAAAGACACTACAGACATATTAAGACAGAACATGACACCAGGTTATGGGTGACAAAGATTTTGGCTTCAGCATGGAAGATTCCTTTCAACTTCAAGAGCTGAAAACTCCTCCAAATCTGGCTTTCCAACTTTTATTTAATTACCGCTCTACATTTTGAAAATCTGCATCTCTATTCTCCTTGTTCAAATAATACAATTGTTTTCAGCTTGATACTTATTTCAGTTCTATTATATCCTTCAAGTGATTAGAAGTCGAAGCCAGAAAAAGGTTATGGATACAATTAGCCTTGCTGTTCTGTGGAAGAAAGAGCTGGCCTTGCTCCAGAAAAAAACACCATATTTACTTCACCCTCTTAGCTCCACAACCAGCAAAATACCACAAGTGCAGGGTCTATGGCAAGCTGTGTTGCTGGTAGGACTGACATGGAGGAAAGCCTTTCACCCTTCTCCTCAAATCCTTCTTAGCTCCCAGACTGTCAAGCAGAAGAATTGCCTGTATCAGCCTAAACTATTTCCTGTCTGAAGCATTCTTCCATCCTTGTCAGCTGTACTCAATACACCACTGATGTGAAGGGTATGAATAGATCTGGAAACTAACTGGATAAGAAGTGAGGTATATTTTCCTTCTCTCTGTATACTTGAGGATTGTTGGTTTTGCATTTTTGTGTTCATTTCCTCCTGAAAGCCAAAGGGAAAAGAAAAAAATAAATCTGTACAAAGACGAGAACAATGGAAGTCTAAAGGGCTTGATGTGAAATTTGACACACACTAATGTCTTGACAGAAGTTCCACACAACAGTACGACTCAGGATACAGAAATAAATATTACATACACACATACAGGTCTTGAAAATCTGCCAAAATATTGGGAATGCTGACTGAGATCAGTGTCTCAGCACACAGAGGGCAGTTTATAACTCAGCCAAGAACCAGTAGTCCAGGACTAGAGCAAGTTTTTAATTATTCACTATAGGCACCCCTTTGAATCCTGAGAACTCTTTGGCTGCAGTCTCAAAACATCCCTGGTCAGACAGGGCCTTTTGGGTCTGCCTGGGCCTTATTTTTGATTTGGGTCTTCTCAGTCTCTGGTGATGCAGGCACAGCCCATGGTAGGCAGTATTGCTTGTGGGCACAAGGTGTGCCTCCATGCACTTGCCTTTCTCTCCCATGGGTGCATCAACATCTTCTGGAAGGCAAAGGCAGCAGATCAAGGTGGGATGAGCTTTGGATCACCCTCTGTCTCACCCCACAGTGAGTCCTTCAGGAATTGTCATCTTTCCTTAGGCCTATAAGTAGTGTCTCCTGAATCAAGGCAGCATACTGGGGTTAAAAACTAGCTCACATAAATGTAGCTTAGTACCCAAAAGTCACACCCTTTAATCAAAATCTCCAAATTATCAAGAAAAATTGGTCAACTAACTAGTACCAAGTGAATCTGTTTCTCTAGCATAGGGTGAACATATAGCATAGGTGTTACATTTCCAAAATGATCATCTCATATTCCCTTTCAAGCATGATGAGTTTGAGACCAATATCCGGTGCTGTGTTCTGATTATAAACACATAGATAATTAGCCTTTCTATGGCTTTTGTTTAATATCTACCATATAAGGTTGAGGTGAACATGCTGTGCTCAGGAGGAACCACAAGTGCAAAAGCCTGCAGGGCTACATCATCAGCTGCTATTCCAATATTGCTGCTGACCTTAAGTAATTCATTGTCTTTGACAATACAAAATGCATACAAGCTATAAGCTCCAAGAAAGCATCTACTTTGGAAGTAGATTGGGGAAAAGCAAAAAAATATCTACTTTGGCTTTTATGTTCAAAACACCAATATATATCAAATCACTCTCTTCTATTTCTGCATACAACTCTGTTTGAATAAGGACAGGTGAACTAATCCTGGCGATTAATTCAAAGATCTGCCATTATCATATACATAAAGAACTTCAGAATTAAATGAACTATCATTCTGGAATAAATACTCCGGTTTCTCTCATGTACATGGTGCCAAATCCTCTCCTCATGGGAAGCTGACAGGTCCCAAGGATATTTGAAAAAAACTTTATTAAATTCTGAAAAAAACAAGATTGCAAAGTGTTTATTCTCCACTATAAATAACAAAATCAAAAATGAGACAATCATCTCACCATTATTTGTTTCCCTTAAGAAAACTTTAACATTTTTTAATGATTTAATTATTAATTAAGGATTAAGATCACTGCCTTTCATTAGGCAGCTCAGCTGCTAGCAGGTAGAGCTAGAGTCATTTGGCAATCTGTTTATTGTAAACTTCTCCTTAATTTTGAGTATATTGCATTAATTCCTACCACTTAAAATTTCTGTTACTCTGCAGCTTAAAGGAGGTGCACTGGAAACTCATGAGATTTTTAACTTCCTGCTGAATTTCAAGCTGGCAAGAACAAAATGATCCATTATGAGCAGCATATAAAATATACATTACATATGTAAATACCAGTCCAAAAAATAGAAACAACACATGAAATTATGGAGAGATGCTGGTGACAGTTGTTAATGATGCAGCATATTGACACTCAATCTGACTACCTTCTATGGGCTCATAAGAATTTGAAAAGCGCAAGGCAGACTGAAATAAACTCTAGATAGTTTAGCATTTTAAATAATTGTTTATCAAAAAGTTCAAGCAGGTTTCATTGTTCAGCTGCATCCAATGTTTAGGATGTCTAGGTTCACTTTCCAGGTTGCTTGCTTGCTTTCAAGACCTATAAGAGCCAAAGTAATATGACAGTGAACTGTCTTATTGAACTGGAGGTGAAAAATGCAAGGATATGCAGGCAATCTGTTGGAAATGAGAGGTTTCAAGAGAAAGTCAGACTATCATTATTGCAGAAAGCAGGTGACCCAAAAAAAAAAAATTCTGGCAGGGCTTTGAACGGGAAATTTAGCAGGGGGACAAAAGGTAACTACATTGGTTTCTTTTAGAGGAATGCAAGAGAATAACTTCCATGTTCTTGGTGCTATTAAATGCATTCAGGGTAGCTGTACAGACAATCAGTAAGAATCCAACCCAGAATGTAGACAGCTCAGTCAAGCTGACTGCACACAGACTCTAGGTAGCTTGCATAGAGCTGTTTGTGGAAAACAAAACTCAAGGCAAGGCAAACATGGCTCTATTTTAGGTTACCAAAATTGAAAATATAAAACTTCTGCATGTTGCTAGCTCTCTGCTACTCTTATGAACCTGTTTGAAAGAATTCTAAAAGTTCCCTTTTATTTCTAAGATCAAAAGTAAAGTTACTTTTCTTATATATGAAAACACCAGAGACAGAAGAAACATGATTCCCATTGCTGACTCCTTGATATGCATGTGTTGGATAGGTGATGGCAGAGAAATATTGGATGACAATAACTTCCAATTCCTAAATATTCTTCATCCCTCAAAATAATATATTACTGCGTGCTTATATTCCACAGTGGCCCATATAAACATACACTGTTTGTTTTTCAACTACTTTCAAATCCCAGACATTCCAGCTAACAACACTGATAGCCCAATGGACTTAGTCAGTACTGCACTTGCAAAATAAAAATTTGTTTTCCTTTTTCTCCCCTTTTGTCTCACTCTCTTTTTTGATCCTCTTCCTCAGAAGGCAGATGTGAGAGCCTACATTTTTAAATTCTAAATGAAGAGCTCAGTTTCCACTCTGAAACCATTTTTCCTGCTGAGGTTTTGTATTCGCATCTGTAGCTGCACTGAGTGCAAGATAGAAGATCAAAGTAGAAGGATCAGTAGAGCACAGCAGTTGAGTCTGAGTTCAGTTCACAGGGATGGCACTACAAGACTTGGGCCTACCCACCCATAAAAGCAGGGTTTTTCTGCCCCATGATCATGACATTACAGTGAAACACTTTAACACGCCCATGAGAATATCTCAATTGTGCAACTCTGTCAGAGTACACTGATGAGAGCAAACACATACACTGGAAAACATGTATGGCCACACTCTCCTACCTTGAACAAGCCTTATAGAGGTTTGCTTTCCAAAAATATGAGAATATGCTTCTCCAAACCAACAGTTAAAAGAAAAATGAAACAGAAAATAAAGCGGAGGTAAGATTATTTTGTGCTTTCTCTTTACCCAAGGCAAGATCACCTGCATCTGCGTCACCTGGGCCAAAGTAAGGAATGCTATACAGATTTGTAAGAAATATTTCATGAGAATAATGGAAATAATTTGGAATGTTGGATGAATAATTATTCTTAGTAATGAGAATAATTGTGTGGGTGCACAACTATTTTCTCATCCGAAAAATAAAAAAAATCACTCAATTTCTCATTGAGTGTATCCAGTGTCAAAAACTTAAGGATTACCAATTCTTTTTTCCTGATTAATAAAAGAGCAATCTTTAGTTTGTTATCAATTATTTTTACCTTATTTTGGACAAACCAAGAAGCTGAAGCCTCTCTAATCTCCCACAAAATTATTTGTCTGGAGAAAAAGCATATTAGTAACTTGTCACCTCCCCTTTGTTGCTGGCATATCTTGTATAGCAGAGCAAAGGGCAGAAGAAAGGAATGAGAGGCAAGTGCTGCATCAGTCCCTGGTGCACAGTTTAGTGAAGCAGTGAAGCCTGCAACCCCCAGCCTTAGCAATATTCTTGGTACAAATGGCATCATTCCCTCTCAAGTTTTGTGCCTAACTCTGCACTTAGATGAAATATCTCCCACAGGATCATCCTCTGACTCCCTGGTCAAGTGTTACTCTGGCTCCCTGTGAGGCAGCATTGAGGATTCCTGGGATCAAAAGGAAGAGAGAGGAAGAACAACATTTCCGCACTTTTCCTCTTTTCTTTTTATCCAATATTTGTATCCTGCCTTACTTTCTTGTGCTCACAGTGCCCTTCATTTCATTTCACAGATGGATATTTCCCTTCACCACTGCCTGACATGAATTCAGTCTGTTGGCCTCCAAAGTAGAAGCAAAATATACTGCTCAAAATTCTAAGGATTGCCTTGGAGTCCCTGGGACTGTGAAAAATATCTTTTTCTAAAACAGTGCTTTCAGTGAGACCCTCAGCCCTATGCCAGGAATAGCAAATGCCTTGAAGTCTGGATGTGGGGCTCACTGTCAGAGGTAATTAAATACGAGTCTCAGCTAGTCTCTCCATGGATCTGGAAATGAATAAATGTAGCATCAAAATTAGGTATTTGTTGTGTCTGCTTACAGTTTGTGCCTCTTCTGTAAAGCAGTAGAAAGAACCTGCCCTATTCCATGCACTTTCATAGGACACAAGTAAAAATATGACATTAACTTTGACAAAAAGGCACAAATTACAGGGTGCCTTTAGGTCTTTGTAATGTTGAAGTTACTGATAAATGTTACATTCATATGCAAAAGGCATACAAAGGCCCCAGCACTGAGCCTGAAGTTAATCCCAGATCTACTGAGTGTCTCCTCGGTCTTGTGCTACTACAACAGAAAAGGGTTGAGAGAAAGAAGGTTCGGAGAACTCCTGACTTTAAAAAACTAATTAAGACCCTACTGCTAAAGGGTCTTATTTTCTAGGAATTATTTCTTGTGAGCTGTGCCAAGTGTACTGCATGATTGCTTTCTTTTATAGCTGCACTGCTGAGGCACTCAAGGAAGCGATGGAAATTTTGTGCTACAAAATGAAGGAGTTGGTTTAACCCTGATTTCTGTCCTTCACAATTTTAAAAGCTGAGGATTTTGTTTCCTAGAGAAACTTGGAGAAGGAAAATAACACCTAGTTTATTTAAAAAAATATTAAAAATAGTCCATTTAGAGTTTGTTTTAATCAAATCAGCCCAGTGTATAGACCTTTTAACACAACTGAAATTTTGCCATCTTTTTTCAGTTAGTTCATGTGTCTCCACACTGCTATACACAGCAGACGCACCATTCAGTGAATTTTACATCCTTTGAAGAATGTATGCTCAGATTTTTATTTATTTTTTAAATATAATTTTGAGGAGGGAGTGTCTTCAGGATAAAATTTATATCTAAGCAGATCTTAAGGGAAACCACAGACAGAACTTCAATGGGCTGTCTATATTTAGCCAGCGCTATGATACATTCATGTGGCAACCAGCTTTATTATTATTCACAGAGTCACACGTGTAACCCTGTGAATCCAGCTCACCAGAGATTAAACTTTCATAGTAAATGATTATACTCATACTTCAGTCTATGCCTTCAGCAGCAGCAGTCAGCCAGGTCAGGACCATGTGCAGCCCTGTGAGATACAAGTGGCTCACCAGCCTTGCATGAACTATGGAATGGGAAGCACAGCAAGAAATGGAACCTGGTGCCAAGACTCCTGTGCTGGTGCCAGCAGGGCTCCTTCCATGTGTGGAACAGCTGATACAAGTGCACAGCTTTGGGGACCTCTGCTAACCTGGTTTCATGTGCCACACTGCGCCACACGGACACTGCTCACCGCTTGGAGGCAGCTTGGGGATTTCTAACACTGCTGCCCTGCTTCATGGAGCCATGATAGTGCCACCTTAAACTTGGCCATTTAAATGTGAAGTGCAAAAGCAAGGAAATTAAAAATATCAATACCAACTCCTGACATAAACAGATGCTTTCTTAATTAGAAGTGTATATATTTGTATGTTGTTATTCTCTTCAGCTTGGAGAAAAATCCTAAGTATGTTATCATCTGCCTTAATTTTAAGAGGGCTTTCTGGAGAGGTTTTGCATTCATAGGTTAATAAGCTCTGATATTTACACTCGCAACAGAACAGACTTTTCAGTTCTGTCAAACATGATTTAGTTATGAATTGCTGGACTCCATAAGTGGTTATTTACAGTTGCAGGCTGAAGAAGGTGACCTTTCCCTTCCCTGGGAAATGCTCTGTTCTTGTGAGAAGTGCATGAAGAGATGCGCTTCTTAACAAATCTAACGACACATATGGAGAGAAGAATCATCTCCAGAAGATAATTTGTCACCTTCTGCACCTTTTTTGAGTCAGAATGTGCCAGAATGCAGTAAAGACATAAAATAAATATGCATTTCCCCCAGGTGTTAGACATACTTAATCTATACCTTCAATTAAAATCAAATTAATACCTTACTTTCAGTATTCCTTATATTTCCCCACAGATAGATTTAAAGGTGTGGAACTACTTATGTTTTCCATTAATGAAAACTGCCTTTCTCCTAGAGAGGTAGAATTTGTCCCCAACTGAGAGTGTAGGCATCCAGCACAGCCTAATTATCGAGTTGCTTTACCCCCTCTGTAGCCAAAGCCAGTGGTGGAGCCAAGCACTTCAGAAGGCAAACCATCTGAGCTGCTCAGTTTGGAACATGATGACTTGACTTTCAGAGGATGCAGGATGACTGGTTAAAACCAATTGTTTAAACTTAGGAGAGAACATCAACAATGATCAGTATCCAATATTCCACAGTTGCAAGAGAAATGAAGTGACAATAAGGCAAACATGATCCAGAGGTAAAAGTGAAGTCAGGTATAAAAAAAACTTCCATATATTCCTGCATATAAGTTATTTTCAGTAACTGTTGATTTCTGATGCCAAATGTGAAGCAGGGAAAGAAATAACTTAGCTTTCCAGGATTAAACCCCACTGAAGTTTTATGCAGTTTAAGGTCCATCCTGTGGGGTACTCAAAAGGTACAATGTTTAGAAAAAAACAATATTGATCAGCAAAAATCAAAATAATATCTTAGAAATCATGATGGCAAGCAGACAGTAGCACCAGAACTCCTTTGGCATCTGCTAAAGGTGTGGAGCCTGATTACCATGACAGAGAAAAATCCAGAGGAAGTATGAGAAGGCTCTTGACCACACTTGCAGGTTCGCTGTTCATTTGCAGTCAGTGTTTGTTTTCCTTCCAGTAAATTAGCTTCTCACCAGTTTCCTGGCAGACAATCAAATCACTGTGTATATGATGCTCTGAGGGAGAGATCCAAGGCATCCAGGAGTTTAGGAAGAGAAAAAAACACAACTAAGTAATTTGAACTTCATTAGGAAGGGGATAAACCATCTTCCACTCATCCATGTAGCCACCATGCTTCTTTATATAGAAAAATTCCATATATATTGAGTCACCTCCAGAATGTTATGCCCATGCATAGCAAAAGAAATCCTGTATCTGAACCTATTTTTTATAGCTCTTGTCTTTCATGTATGCTTATGGGACAAAATATCTCACAATTAGTTTCAGCCTCCCAGCTACTTGTTTTTTTAGTTCGAGGTAAACAACACAAAACATTTTGTTGCCTAGATATTATTTTCCCTTCTGAGCAGGAGCCAAATATAGCAGTATGGACTCTGCACTGGGAATCGATTAACATGAGTTCTCCTCAGCAATAAATTCAGATTGCTAGCAGCAAAGGTTTGGGCTATCTGACAAGAGTTTCTCTGTGTTTCCACCCCCAAGATAAAAGCAATGTAGAATCCAGTAATACATGTATGCAGGTTCAGTTATTTTTCCAGCAAAATTGTTTTTGAAGACTTACTTCCACTTAACTTTTTAACATATAGAGATCTGGCTGGCAAGAAAGGACAAAACCCAAACAAGTAAACAAACAACAAAAAGGCAAAGAAATGAGAATATCCTAGTGAGAGAGTTTTATTACCTCATGGTATGGTTTTCAACAGAAGCCAGCCAAAATTTAGGGCAGGATCATTTCTACATTCAGCTTCATTTTTTCTCTAAATTCTTCATGGTTAAAGCTTAGCTTATTCCTATGTCTGGTTTCCCTTGTGGGCCTGTTTTCCAAATGATGAGTAACAGTTTAGAAGTGAGTTTCATTCCAATTTCCTCACCCAATTTGCAATCTCAATTGGATCTAAAAATATTTTTAGTGGAAAGTGCTCTATAAAACTCTCAGTCAGAGAAAGTGTCTTGATTTAACCTCAGATGGCAACTAAGCAGCTCACAGTCACTCACTTCTCCCACCATGCACTCCCAACAAGATGAGGGAGAGAATCAGAAGAGTAAAAGTGAGAAAACTCATGGGTTGAGAAAAAACAGTTGAATGGGACAGAAAGGGGGAAAAATAACAATAATGGTAATAATAGTAATGGTAAAAGAGGTAGAGTATACAAAACTAATGAAGCACAATGTAATTACTCACAACTTGCAAACTGGTAATCAATCAGTTCCCAAGCCAACTTTCTCCCCAGTTTTTATCCTGGGCATGATGTCATATGATATGGAAGATCCACTTGGACAATTTGGGTTTGTTGTCCTGGCTGTGTCCCCTCCCAGTTTCTTGCGCCACTCCACCCTTCTTGCTGGCAGAACAGGAGGAGCTGAGAAGTCCCTGATGCAGAACAAGCACTGCTTAGCAACAGCTAAAACATCTGTGTGTTATCAACATTATTCTCATACTGAATCCAAAACACAGCACTGTACCAGCTACTAGGAAGAATATTAACTCTATCTTAGCTAAACTCAGGAGAGAGTGACAGCATTATCTTCCTTAAGTGTATGATTAAACTGTTTGAAATATTCTGCCCTAAGTGCCATTGCTTCCCTTTTGAATGAGAACCAACACTGTATCTCTGGAAAACCCACCTTCCAAGTTGTCTTGGAGTCATAACATCTAGAAACCTAGACTGATGCAGTCCTGGATAGGCAAGCACAATGAAGAACTAGATTTCATTAGAATGTCATGAGATCAAATTGTTTCCAATTAATATTTTAAGTCTGAAAAATTAGAAATTCCTTCTTTAAAAAAAAGGAAAAATCTCTCCCTCTCCCTTACCCACAATTAACTCTCAATTTTGTTTGGGCTTTAGATATCAGCTACAGAATTTTGGTGATATTGGAAACCAGCCATTTATTCAAACAATTTTTGCACATCAGAATTTTTCTAGTGCCTCATACAAATTTAATTCTCACTCTATCACTGCTTAATTTCCTTAATAGCCTCTTATGATGGAGATGCCAATGAAATTAAAGTCAAGAACTCAGAGCAGCTTTTGTTACTATTTTCTAAAAGATTCAAGAACATTTGTAGACCCTGTGATGTAGTATAGTACAGCTGGTTCATGATTAAAATTAGCAAATAAAATAAATAAAAACACGGTGATTATCTGATAGCCCGTTCTCTTATTAAAATTTTGTAATCTAGATATCCAACTTAAATCCTAGTCCTTGAATATTCTTCAAGCTAGCAAGAAGAATTTACAGTGTTATGCTTTCCCATATGCCAAGCACAGAAGCCAAAGAAGCAGTATCTAAACACAGAATTACGAGTATATGAAGAGATAATATGCAGCTGATTCCACTGTCTCCAATTTCAGGACTCCAAGGATATGGGAAGAGAAATTAGCCCAAACTCAGCAAATTAAGTGTGTCTACTAATATTTTGTCTCTTATGCTATGCCTTTACTAAACTTAAAATTGAGCCATTTGGAGCCAGCTAATGGCTTCAAAGGAGGCTGAATCAACCATTGGCCATATGCACATTGGCCATAGCAATACTCTTTTGACTGTAGGAACAGCCTGGGAAGGATTTGCTGGACAGGCTGACCATGATTCCTTAACATGCAGCAGGTCTTTTGCTCCAGCAAGAAAAAGAAAGCAATAATAATAGAAGGTCTGAGTCGCTTCAGGCTTAAACAAAAGAAATCTCTTTTTGTACAGAAAATACCGTCTGAATTTATCTATGATCTGGAAGGAACACCTCCTGCTAGTGTCAGAAGAGCTCGAATATGTTGGTGAATTACTTTATCAGAGATGTATCTCTCAACCTTTGAAATTACAAATAACTGAATCTTGCAATTAGGGAGGACAGTACCACCTCACCCACAACAGAGTGTTTTATAGCCCACATCAGCAAAAGTATTTTTAGATCAAATTGGAAGCGCAGTGAGAGCCTGAAGTTGACCAGAATCATAATGCAATGGAAAACCTCACACAGACATCTGTTTCAAAGAGGTTCCTGACTCAACTGGCAGACCAAAGAGTGTCAGCTACTGCTGATAAGCTCAGATAAGCCCCTGGAATTCCAGATGCTTTGCAGATCCCAAACTTCTTAACACAAGAGACTCATTTATCACGATTTCTTTGGGGTGTCCTGAAATTAACTGACAACATTTCACAGCCTATAAAAGAGGATATCTTGGGAATAAGCACTGTACTCCTTTTTCTCCAGGCCAGCATGCTCCCCCTCACAGGTTCATCTCTCAAATGCTCAGTGAAGTAAATTAGAGAGTAAATTGAATGGCAGTTCTTATTTTCATTTCTCCAAGAATTAGTGGGACAACAGCTAGAATACACACCAACACAGATGGCTAGAATGAGTATTATTATTCTGTGAAGAAATTTCTCTCTCCCTCTCTCTTTATCTGTCACATACACATACTCTATTTCCTCTTCTGATGACAGGACTGACCATGGTGCTGATCAGCTGCATTGCTGATATTGACAATGACAAATCCTTTCCACAGCTCAGGAGAACCTTAAATAAATTCACCCAAGACACTGGCAGACATTCTCCTCCTTGCTCTGTCACTCATGGTGAAGGCTGAAAGGCTGATTAGAAATTATGCAGGGGCATTCTAGAATGGAAAAATCTCCTTGATGGGGAATAAGTCAGTACTATAAAACGTGTTTAATTCCTTCTCTTTCCTCCTTCAGTTTTAATTAGGATTAAAATGCCTCTGCCAGATATTTTGGAATTACTTTCATTTTCTTACACAATGCATGAGCTTATCTGCTTCCCATTATACTGAAAAATACTGGAGAATTAACTACTGGAAATAAACCTGTGGGAAGGCAAACACATGCCAGAAGAATCCAAGGCTCTATGCATTTCCTCATCCCCTCCAGAACACATGCGCATGAAAAGTTTATGGCAGAAACCAACCCTAACATCCACTTCTTTTCCCACAAACATATTTTCATTTCATTGTAAGAGAACTCTGTTCTGGGCAAAAGACAAGCAAAAGTGTTGGCAAGAAGTAGAATCTTGGCTGGTCAGGACTTGTCAGAAGTTTATGGATTTCATTGAGTACTTCTCAGGACTAGGTGCACCATCTCTCAATAAGCTCATGTTTTCTAAATACCACAGAAAAAAGAAAACAAAAATCAGGTCACCAAAAAGAAGAACCAAGTCCACTGTCAAATCAAAGCTCACAGTGTTTTTCCTTGCACAGCCTTTAATTTCTCCCCACCACCCTTACATTTTATGTTCCTCTCCTAACATACTGCGCTCAACCATTGGTACTGTTCACATTATGTAGATCCAGGGCATCATTTAAGACCCAAAACTTTGGGCCACAACCTTGAAATAGCAAGCAGCCACATTGAAGTCTAGCAACAGACAGGACAAAGCCTAGGGGGGTTGTGGTGAGAGCCAGCAGCAGCCACAAGCACTTCTCCACACAGCAGAGCACTAGCATTCTGATGAAATAGAAGAGTTTCCCTTCAGTAAGGAAAAGCTTGGAAGCAGCAACCTACATTTGCATTAGGGAAAAAAGGAAAAGTTTTATTACAAATCTGTGGGATTTGGTTTAGATAGCCTTCAGAGCAGGGTGTATCAACTTGATACTGACAGCACCTTCAAATAACTTTAGGAGAGTACTAGGCTGTGCATAACATCAATATTTGCCTTAGGTGTTTTACTCAGCCATAATTATACAAATATCCACAGTAGGAACTGTTGTCATGGTGGACCTTGTAAAGAAGGCTGGGACTGTGACTCAGGCCAGCCTTGCAGGCTGGATGGACTGCATGCCTGATGTGCAGCATCCCCTCCAAAGCACAGGCATCTCCACGTGTTCCAGTCAGCCCAGACATGCACATCCTGTCCTGTCTGGAGGGCAGTCCATGTTCAGTGGGCAGGACTCAATGGAAGGGTGGAAGTTACATCAAGGGAAGCAGCATTGCAGGTGGATTCCAGCAGGGTAAGCGCTTACAGGCAGTCAGCACAGCAATGGTTATGAAGCAGCACAGGCAGAGACATCTCTATAGTCCTCTCAAAGACAGAGAGAGCTCCAAAAGTGTGGGAGACACCTTCACACTTGAGGATGTTCAATAAACTTATTTAGTGAGATGAGGCCAGCCACAACAGGTTTTTAGTGTCTGATGATATGCTTTAATGCAAAATACTAAACCAAATGGAGAAATGAATCTACTCCAATATGACGAGTTACATCTTCCTTTAGATTAATCATTTTAGTAAGAGAGATTAACTTTTCAAAGCACATTGTTCAGAATTTTTCATGATGACTGTTGATGCTTCTGTTGATTTCATAACAAATTTTACATTTAAAAAGCATTTTATAATCTTTTGTGCCAAATCTAGAGCTATATATATACCTATCTAGCTACAGCTAATTTTCATGCAGAGGTAGCCCCAAGAACACTCATACAATTGAATTATTTTGAAAAAATATCTCCACATGGGCAAACTGGGTCTACTGATTGAATTGTTTCCCTTCTTTTGAACCTCTGGTTGGTCCGAGTCTTTCTGTGAAGAACATCTTAAAATAAATAGAAGAGGTAGGGAATATTCAGTGTTTACCTTTCCAGATAAAGAGTAAAAAGCTTTTTAATTGATAAAACTTCCATTATAAGTACACAGAGAATATGTTATTAGTTTTAGTTTTAAGATCCAGCTTACTTTTGTGCAGGAAGATTTTGCTCCTTGACAAACAATCACACAATCTGCTTTTTTTTTCTCCCAGTAAGAAAACATTAAAACTGCAGAAATCCATTTTCTTAAATATTGCACAAGACTCAAAACTTGGAGACTAAAGACAGAAAAGAAAACTTTGAGATAGTGAAATAGAGTGTCTTGAGTTAGGAGAGAGGCAAAAATATTTCTAATAATTAATATTTATACAGCAGAGGTGGATTCCCTTGCACATTTTCTTAATTGTAAATTAACTTGTTAAGCAGAAGTGTGGATTCTGGACTGATCTCATTTGGTCAAAAAATCCTGTAGAACTACATAACAGATCTTTGCTTACTACAGCCGATGCTGGCAAAAGTTCAAGCCCTGAAAACCCAAATAAGATGCTTTTTGACCTCTCCACATGTGTTTGCCACAGGTGTTTATCTCTGATACATTCATGATGAAAGTTCATCAGCCCAAACGCAGGAGGAGCCTGTTTGGAAGCTTTTGGCACGTTGGGTGTTCTCAGGATGGCAAATTTCCAGTTTCAAACCTGCTGCCAGTACTACTTAAAAATATCAGAATGGTATATCATGCCTGCTGTCTGTGTCCCAGGTTGAGATCTGCTCTCCCTAGGCTTTCTTCCTAGCCAGTGAGGGCATCACAAACAATATATTTGCTGTGGAATTAAAACACAGACTTGCAGGAAAGCAACTTGCCAAAAGGTTTCTGAATAGAGAAGCTGCAGAATGAACAGAAAAATCGTAGGAAATATTTGCTATCAAGCTATGGCTCCCCCGTGGCAGATCATTGCTACAGCGATTTATGTCCTACAGAGTTAAATCAATTTGACTTGAAGCTCTTCTTTAGAAGGATTACCCTTTATTCATCTTAAAATTAAAAAAAAAACAACTAGTAATTGTATGTTAGGATGTTCTTAATTCATTGTTCTATTTATATTTTAACCAAAGTGTGAAATTATTTTCTGCAAGTTGAGAACAAACCTTAATTCAGAGAGGTCAAGACTTTAATGTCCAATGGTTTCAGGAATTTTAGTGCCTGGTGAAAGATGCTTGCAGTTCAACCTCTAAAGTTTTGGCAGCTGGTACTGTAGAGCATATCTGGGAAGCACAGCCAGCCCTCCTAACCCCAAAGCATCTTTCTAGTTCCTCTGTCACATTGTCTCAAAAACTGGGTGTTATTTTTCCCTCTGGCAGCAGTCCTGGTTTCTGCCTTACCAACACATTATTCATCCAATTTCCATTGCAAAGTCACCATGAGATTGACTTTTTGCTCTTATTAGCACACTGAAACTAAGGTAAAGCATGGAGTACCTGAAATCTTTTTAGATTTAATAATAGATTATTAAAGTCGTCACGCATGCCATGGAAATTTGCAGATTACTCAGCCCCTTTTGTAAACCAAAGGCTAATATTTGACCCAAATAATTACAATCTGTGAACTTTCACAGACAGCCTGAAGGCAGCTGTAGTAGGTAAGGCAAGCAACAATTTGGAAAAAGCAGCAGGTAGTCAAGCATTGTCTGTCAGGATAAAGCTTCTCTTAGTTCATTAGGATCAAGAGGGAATCAGATAATTGGAATGCACTTGCACATGCATTCAGCTTTTGAAAACATATTTGAGCAAATATTTTATCCTAGACACAGCATCAAATCTTTCCAGTAGGGAAGAAAGAAGAGGAGGCAAGCTATCCCTTATAAAATATCAGCCCTCCTGCACTAAGAACAGGTCTGAGGACCTTAAATGAGAAGCATCTGGGTTTGCATTTAACTCTGCTCATCAAATTCAAAATAAAGGGGAAAAAATAGAGAAAAGAATTAAAGGCAAGAGTGGCTAAAGAAGGACAAAGCAAGAAAACTGTGACAGGAACACAGAAAAGAGTGGGAAAATCACTTCAGACTTCAGTAAGAGTTTCTGATGCACCATTACAGCTTATTAACATCAAAGCTTTTGAAGAGCTTTTTGGCAAATGTACCATGCCATTTTTGTAGGAGTGAAACAAAAGTTACTTAAAAAAACCATGGAAAAAGAAAAAAAGCAGCCTTTACAGTTACATGAACCTAGACTTGAATAAACAAGTGGAACAATAATGTGGTTCCTTCCAAAGAAAATTAGTTGTTTCTTTCTTATCTTCTCTCTGCTGTTTCACTGAGGCCTAATAAAAACAGAAAGTTTTTACAGAAATAGTAGCTCATCTGCTGGTCTGTTTGCCTCACAAACATGGGGGACAAAGAATAAGTTTCTGAACTTATCCTAGAAAGGGTTAGGGGGAGAAAAGTTAAGCAGCAGCTTCCCCAGACTGCTAACAAGGATGAGAGAGATCTTAACCCAGACAAAACCTTTCTTTCATGAGAAAGCACTTGCTAATTCATTTTAGAAATCTGGCGCTGACACACAGCACTTGTGTTGACACACACCAAAGCAAATGAGGGAAACAGGAGAAGACAACGTGGGGAATGTAAAAAATAAACATATTATTAATCACTTTTTTATTTTTAAATAATATTTGTACTGTTATAATTTAATCAAGTTATTTATGTACTTTTAAAAAATAAATAAAACATCACTCTTTTTTGGTCCTCTTCACTTGCATGCTTATCTTCATGAGAGGCAGGATTCTAAGATTCTACAATGGGTTCATCCCAGTGAAAGTTCACCACAGATGTGTCTGAATTGGGAGGTGCTGTTAGTCATCCTGATAACTCACTGTATCAGTCTGCAATCCCAGACCAGAAAAATCCCATTCCACTAGAATAGTTCTACTGAATTAAACTGAACTTTTGAAAAGTCAAAGGAAATTTTATTTTTACATATATGTGTATGTATATACACACACACACATACAGAGCAGATGGTTTCACCTCATTGCCTATCATCTCAGAAGAGATATTTTATGGTAACCAATGCACACAATCTTCCTCAAAATATAATATCAGTGGCACACTGTGATTCACACTCTCAGATTGTTCAGCACAGAATATTCACTAATTATCTTTCACTAATTTCCCACAACTTTAGTTACAGGCACAATAATTATAGGAAATAATTAAATATTACATTCCGCTGACATTAATGAGCAAAAATATTATTTGCTTACCTATATGGTCTCTAACACAAGTCTTTTAAAAAAAATCTAAAAAGGTTGTTTCCTCAGTAGCTTTAACTAACCAAAATAATGAAAAATTCTTCAAATTTATGCAAGATAAATCTTTACCATCCTCTGCCAGGTATTTCTCGTTAAATAAGTCTTTATTTTTTCAGTTTAGAATAGTCAAGGCAGTGCAAAATTTTTGCATACAAATGACTACTTCTAGCACATAAAACTGTGAATTTACATGATAAGTTTAGAATATCATCAGAAAAAGGGAGCCATGGGACACATCCTGCTATCAGCTACAGCATTTTAAGACTGCAGTGAACCTGAATGAAGCTTCTCCAGATTAACACAGGATTAACATAGGTGGTGAATGGCACATTTTCTTGATAAAATTTCCATGTGGAGAAATGAGTATAGAGGCAGAGTTTAAGTAAATATCATGCATAATAAATTGCCTTTTATTTTTCTTCCATCAAGAGAGATACCATATAAAAGAAAAGAGTACATTTTATATACTGTACTAGCATGGGTGAAATTAATAATTTAACTGAAAAGTGATTGTGTAAAATAACAATAAAATATTGATATATGCTCAGGCTGGCATTTCAAAGGGATCTAATAACACAGGCTATGGAGACACCTTGCTCTTATAGCCTGTATGTCCCACAAGACTTGAAAATTATTTCTGAAGGTTTTTCTTAGCTTTTGTACACTCCTGTTGTTGGTAGCCTTCAGCTAGATGCACAAGGATTCCCACAACACCCAAAATATTTGAATATCTGGAGGATAACCACATTGAAATGGGAATCAACAGAGATGGGCCAAGTTTCCACCTCTGCCACAAGTAGCTGTGTGATCTTCACCAAATAACTTTTGTTTCTGGTTCCCCCACCACTTCAACCATCATCATGATCAAGAAAATTGTTCATCATGATCATTCAATAGGTAGTGGAAGCTCCCAGACCTTCTACTGGAAGCTTCTCAGAGCTTCAATCTGCAGCTTGCATGCTGAGCTACCTGCACTAAATGCATTCCTCAGCACTCAGCCTAGGTGTGAGGGTGCAGGGCCAATAGGAATCAGCAGAGAATAAGGATCTCTCAGAATTGCTCACATAGTCATGTGAAAATACAGGGTAGGTTTGCTTATTGGTGGGCAAAAAGCATTTTCAGTAGAGGAGTTTAGTAAGCAGGCTCACTTGAATTATGAAAACAGATATATATTTTAGATACAGATTTATTACTATCTTTACTATTAATTCTTCAGGGCCACCACCATATAAACGTGTTTATCAACCACTCATTAATGCAGATTATTACTATAAAATGATGCACTTGTGCTCTGTTAAACCATTACTTAGTGTTTCATCAACATTTTCTCACATGTGCTTTAAATAAGGTTGTTGAAAATACTTGTAATAAATTCCTAAACCATGAGTGTTCATGAAATAGTTTACTCACACAGCCTATTTTACCACATCCTGTCCTCTAAATCATCGGGTAGTATCTCTTGAACCCTAGAAAAAAATGCTTCTTAGCTCTAAAGTGTGCCCCAATGGAGATATGTCATTTCAGCTTTAAAATACCTTAATCCATTATGGGGGCAACATTGCTAACAGACTGAAAATCTTAAAATTATTTAATTAAAGGCATGTGAATTAAAACATCAGAAGTGTAGTAAGAGTTTGAAAGTACCTGTGGTTCACACAAACTCTGGATAAAAATATGGAAAAACTCCTCTGAGACTTGAATAGATAATAAGAACATTAAAAAATCTTTCCTTGTATGTTTTCAAGCTGCTGCTGAAAGGGTTTCCCAAAAAAAGACACATTTAATTAAAGTTCAATCTAAATGTTCTGTTTACTTTTAGCTATAAAGGTTTTGCACTATTTAGACAAACACAGTCTACTATTATAAAAAAAATGCTTTATAATTTATAAATGGTAGGTGAGAATAGGTAGATGTTCTCTGAATATTGTGTTTCCAATGTATTGCTGTATCTTAAGGCCATAAAAGAATGATCTGGCATTCAAGATGTCCAGGAAGTAATTTGCAATTCAGTACCTTGTATTTTCATCAATAAATAATCATGAAAGAGGAGGGCAAGATTTCTCATGTAACTAGCCACTGCTGGGTTTGAGGGAACAGCTCCTTTCATGGATGCTGAATATAACAAAAAAATACAAAAACACAAACATAAACTGCCAAGAGCTTTGCAGTGTGAATGTGTTATCACACTGTTTTGAGGTGAGGCTTTGAATGGGGAAAAAGAGAAAAAGAAGAAAAAAAAATGGAAAAAAAGAGAGAAGGAATCTTTTTATGGTTTCCTCATAAATTGTACTGTAAATTGTTATTATAGAATCACAGAATTCCCTGAGATGGAAGAGACCCATAAGGATTATCAAGTCCAACTCTTAGTGCTGCACAGGACATCCCCAGGAATCACACCATGTGCCCTGGAGCACTGTCCAAATGCTGCTTGAATTCTGTCAGGCTCACTGCTGTGACCACTTCCCTGGGGAGCCTGGTCCAGTGCTCAAATACTCTCCCAGTGTAAAAAAACCCTTTTCCTCATATCCATCCTAAACCTTCCCTTATACAACTTCAGGCCATTGTCTCAAGTCCTGTTACCACAGGGGAGAGAGTAATGCCTGCATCCCCTCTCTCCCTCATGAGACAGCTGTAGAGCACAATGAGTCTCCCTTTGGTCTCCTGCAGTACAGGAAATTACCTCAGCCAGTCCTCATGTGTCTTCCTCTCTAGACCCTTCTGTTGCAGTGTGGTTTTGTTCATTATATTTGGTTCAATTACCTTCTGTATTGTTAAGTTGTACTGCCTCCCTCCCAAGTTAATAGTTTAGTCCCAGCTGTGCCCTCCTACCCCGATTGCCAATCTACCCTGATACCCTTTGCTCCTGAATATTCCCTGTTTCCCCTCCCATTAAGTTGTCAGTCCTCCCTGTGCGAATTCCCTAGCTAGACCCCCCTCTTTGGAATTCCTATATTCCTCAAAGCCCCATTGGCCCATGTGATCCCCTCTCCTCCCATTGTTTTCCCAATGGTTTATGTATAATGTATCCTCACCCTGTGCTCCTCTTCGGTCTTTCCCCTATTGGTTCATGATTTGTACCCTCCCCTTGCTCCTCTCCTGTATATAAGTTGCTGTATCTTTTGTCCCCGACCCTTCTGAAGAGTCCCTTTGGAAATCAGACAAAAGACCTCTCCCTCATCCTTGTTCCTGCCCTCGACGCTGAACCATCCGTGTCATAGAGCATAAGCCCTCTGCAGCTGTATCCCACACTGAGCTGCTTTCCGGGAGCTGCCCACTCTCGTCTCAGTGACAGGAGCTGGCTGGGGAAAAATCCAGCACCACATCACCCTTCACCATCTTTTTAGCCCTTTTTTCGATGCCCTCTAATAGCTTAATATCTTTCTTATGTTGTGGTGTCCAAAACTGCCCCCAGCACTCGAGATGAGGCTGCCCCAGAGCAGAGCAGGACAATCCCCTCCCTTGCCCAGCTGGCCATGCCATGCCTGATGCTTTTCAGGAGATGCTTGGCTCTCCCAGCTGCCAGGGCACTGCTGGCTCACGTTCAACTTGTCATTGACCAGGACCCTCAGGTCCTTTCCCCCAGCACTGTTCTCCAGACTCTCATTCTCCAGTCTGCCCATACTTCCAGGGTTGCCCCATCCCAGCTGCAGAATTCTCCACTTGTCTTTGTTGAACTTCACATGGTTGATGACTGCCCAGCCCTCTAACTTGTCAAGGTCTCTGAGCAGGACCTCTCTGCCTTTGAGAGAGTCTACAGCTCCACCCAATTTTGTGTAATCAGCAAATTTACTTAGTACTACTTCCAGTCCTGCATCCAAATTGTTTACTAAGCTGTTGAAGAGCAGTGGGCCTAAGATGGAGCCCTGAAGAACCCCACTATTGCTGGGAAAATAAAAGCTGTATTTGTTTACTTTTACTAACAATTTCAGCCATTTCCTGTACACAAGTTCTTTCCAATCTGGTCATCAGATTGTACTTTTCTTTTTAAAACTATTATTTAATCACTGCATGTATTTGTGCCGTATCAGTCTGTGCCTTCAGACATTCACATACCAAGAACAAGTTAGTTTTGCCTCACACAAAGCAAAGTGGGAAACAGGGGCTCCACCTCTACACCCAGGCACGCCATGAATATAAACTTTAAATGAAAAAACACCCTCCCAGAAAGTTGCTCCACTTGTTTCATTCAACCCCAGTCAACTGAGTTAGCTCTGCTTCTCCTGGCAGTGTTGTCATGGTAGTCTCAGGCGTCCTGCAGCCCTGAAATCTTTCCAGGAGGATGTGGAAGTGCTTATACAGATCAGTTGGAGAACAGAAAGGGATGCTGCAGCAGCTTCCCTCAGGCTTGTGCAGACGTACCCAGCATGGTGATACCAAAGCTTGCTTGAGAAAATTTCCAAGGCATATCTGAACTGAGCCTTGGCCACCTAGCTCTCACCAACCCTCCTGAGAGATGCCTGCAAGCTCCAAGCAATCTCTGTTTCTCCAGCAACAGCAGGCTGAAGGGACTGTGCATCACAGAGTCTTCACTGAGCTGGCCTCAGTGGCAAAATTTGAGCAGAGCCTGCATTTCACCCCTGATCACGGACAAGAGGTGGGAGGATGGAATGGGATGCAGGGCAGATGAGTAGTTACCAACAGTTACTCTCCAGGCCTCCCACATGGAAAAGCAGCAAAGCTGCTCGAATGAGATTCCATCTGCTCCTGGCAAGGAGCGCAAACATAAATAACACCGTATGGCCAATATTATCCAAGGCAGCTGTTGGATCTAGAGGAATCCTAATATTAAAGTATTCGGCAGTCTGCGCAGAATGTTTAAGAAGATCCTAAAGAATTCTAAATTTGGTTTATAAACTAATGTAAACATGAATAATTTATATGCAAATATAGGAGCAGGAAAAAGCTACTGTAACACTTTGTAAAAAAGTCCCTGTTTGGTATCACTGAGCAGTAGCATTTTACCAGAATAGACCCAAATATCTCTATACAGGCAGATTGATGTAAGTAGGTAGCAGAGGGCATTTTCCTCACGCACTTCAGATTCAGCCTTGTCACGCAATAACCTGTTTGCCACTCTGCTCAATACAACCTTTACAGACTCTGGATCATGGCTGAGAATTAAAAAACAGCTTTGTTAGTTTTCTAGCTCTCAAACTAGAGAAAAAAACTCCTATATCATGCAAATATTGTTTCCTTGGAATCACATGTATTTAGCTGCTGATGAGCAAAGAGAGAAAGTGCTGCTCTCTCCAGGTTTTTTTATCAAGCAGAAATTCTGTGCTACAATTCTTCCCATAGCTGCATCAAGTGATGAGATAATCATTTGTTCAAAACAATATGAATGATGCAATGGCAAGGGACATCAAACCAAAAACAGAAAGGGAAAAAAATCCAACAAAACAGCAGTTTTCCATTTTAAAAGGAACAAACTGTCATATTTGTGTGTACAAAAATCTCAAGACAAAGATCACTTCCAGAAGATCTCTGCATTTTACAAAAGTCTGATAAACACTGCCTCATGTTTTCCCATCCAGAGCAACATTACATGTCACTTTCTAAACATTGCTTTGAAAGACCTTATAACAGAGGCTTTGATTTAGCAGAGCTGTTCAGCATGCAGGAGACCATAAGTGTATACATAGGTGTGGGTTCAATATTGAAGATGAAAAGGACATACAAACAAGTGCTTTTCTGAACTGCAGCTGTAATGAATCCTTTTCAGAAACATCTGCCTAACCAGAACACTAAGTGGATCATCAGTTTCTCTCTGTCTTCTCCCCTCCATTTCATCAGGCTCTATCACCTTTGATTAGAACTGAGTGACTAATGCTTCTTTGATAGATTTAAACTTTTTCTTTACATGACTAATTTGTATATAGCTTCTGCTATAGTTCCAAAAGACAGCCATTATTTTTCAGCCCTACCCAGGAAAAAAGAAGACTTAAAGACTTTCCTGACTTCCACCAATCTTTTCATTGCAGCTACCAGGAAGTGTTGTGCAATCATTCATGCCACTGATTTTTCAAAAATCTTTGCTCTAACTGTGGTTTGACATACAACATAAGTGATTTCCTATTAGCTCAAAGGACTTTTTTTTTTCCTAAGTGTATGACTGAAGCCCATGGGAAGATATTAGCCTTCATAGCTAGTGAACTGTTACTGTTAAGTACTGCAGTTTGTTATGCCTATTCCAGCAACCAAAGATGATAATAAAATAAGGTATGCTGCTAAGTGTGTCCAAATGTTTTGTCATGCTTGACATGCCATTAGATGGTTTAAGGAACACACAGATTCTGTAAGTGATGCAGTATAGATCTGCTAACTTCCCAGGAGAAAAGTTGGGAACATACCATTGAGGCAGTTATAGAATTTCACATTTTCTCTTACTGACATTAATTTTTATTACATGGTATTGGGGTTTTTTGTTTTGTTTTCTGTCAATTTAAAAGCAAAAAAAAACCCTCAAAAACCAACCAACCAACAACAAAAAAACCCTCCTTCAATAAAACCACAAAAAGTCACCAAACAAAAAACTACATAAAATCAAATAAATTTAAGGTCAAGAGGGGTTTCATCACTCTCCTGATAGACATTTTCTATTAAATTTTACCCCAGACCTCCTGCACCACAGTATAGAGCTAATGACAGACACAAATAGAAATGTGTATTTGTATTTCATTTTGAAGTATTTCCAGTTTGTGATGCAATATTCCATTATTGCCTTCCCTCATTGTTCCTCTCCTCAGTGTGTGATTTTCATTTTTCCCTGTAATGGTCAAGGACAGCAGTGTAGTTTCTTTTGTTTTTTTTCATTCTCCTCATAGAATATACCAGTTGAATTTCAGTAATTCACCATGTGAAATGTTTATTTTTAGTGCTGACCCCTTTAGGGCAAGAACATTTGCTCAGACCAATCAAGAAAATGCAGATGATGATACACTCAAGACCTGTAATGGAAGTACCTGTTTATACACTGACACATCACAATTTAAAGATGCATTGAGAGTAATTTGTCACCCCGGGTAACTCACTACAACAACAGAGCTAGAGAAAAGCAAGGATCAAATCTAGTCTATGAGGCCCCAGAGGAAACACTCCCAATAATATTAAAAATTGAATCTTCAGCATCTTCTAAAAAAAGTCATTGAGTCCCCCAGTTTGGATCTCTGGGAGTGTTAGAAATTGAGTCAGTGCTAATAGGAGGAACAGACATCTCATTGTCTACAGACACCAATTTTGGCAAAGGTTCATATATTTGGAAGGAAACCAGACTCTAGTCAGATGTCCCAATTTAGACAGAGCCTCTGAATGAGTGCTTGAATGACAAGACTTAGAATGAACTCCTGGAATAGAAGCTAAGTTGCCATTACCAATAGTTGCCCAGATTGCTTTCTGAAATTCTCTGACCTGCTGAAGCAGCTCAGTTATGCCTGGAAGTAAAATGGCCCAGTCTTCCTCCAAACCACCTGTTGCTCAGCTCCCAGGTTCATTAGCACAAGCAAGGAAAATTTGCACTTCATCAAGGCAAATCTCAGCTTGACCAAGACATATCTACCAACAGATGCAGGAGCAGCATCTCACAGCTCCTAGAAGCTCTGCTCAGTATTTATTGCTCAACTGTTTATGCAGTTACAACACACAAGAGCTTGGTGAAGTACTTACAGCCACTTGAATATCTTTATAAGTTAAGTAATCAGATGTCATCAGAATGCAAATAAGGAAATGATGGAAGCTTTCACTGAGGGATTTTGTCTTACCTTTCCCTTCCTCTCAAATATTAAATATATCTTGAAAAATACTTGACAAACTCTCATGTTATACTAAGCTTCTTCCTTCTGATAATACCATCAGAAAAATTAAACCCCAAAAGTAACCGTGCAATTTCATCTCCTTCAGATTATTAAGGTTGAGGTCTGTTTTTGGTTTCAGCTTTCTAAGTGAAAAGAGACTTTCAGGAAACTTTCTTTGTGAGTTTTGCAAACTGAAATATTCCATAAAATACTGTTATTTTTATTTCTCTACGTCTCTTTTTTCAGCTACAACAATGGTTTAGCTGGAGCTAAATGAGTTTCCCAGGAGTTATTCCACATTCACAAGCAGGCTTCCCCTGGCAAGGCTGCCACATGCCCTTGGTTTCCCAGACACAGCCTCTTTTTTCACTCTTGTAATCCCAGGTCCACTTGTTTTACCAGACAAACATGGGCAAGCAAAATATCAGTAAGTCCCATCTGGGATGGGGTAAGTCACAAAAAAAATGAAAATTAAAAGAAAATGTCACAAAAGAGAAATGTAATTTGTGGTACCCTGGTATGATACCTATTCTCAGCTTGACCCAGGGGAAACAGGATGGCTGTGGTTATATTACAGATTTTTAATGTTTTTTAAAAATAGTTTTCAATTAAACCTCCAGGAAGCAAAAAAAAAATTACATTTCTGACATTTAACTTGATCTTCCTGTCTGGTGGCAATCCCTCTAAATATGTGGTGTAAAAATTATTCAGGCATCTTAAGCCTCATTTTATTTTCTTGCTTAGGCCCCCAAGGTGAGCAGCTGGGGTGCCCTGCATTGCCAAGGCACAGCAGTCAGCAACCTGCACTTTGAGCAGCTGGTCCCCAGCCCACCAAGCCATGGCCTCTGGTGGACTGCCCCTTTCATATTCACCAAAATTGCAAATGAAATCACACATTCCCTTTAGCCATTACAACAATGGGCACAGGGGTCTCCAGTGAAGAACAGTCCAGAAGCGGCAACGCTTCAAAGTGCAACACTCCACACCATGATTGTGAGTCAGTCTGAAGAGGGTGGTCATAACAAGCCAACTCACTCTGGAATATTTTCCCTACTTTTGTCAAAATATAGGTTTTGATTTAGGAGAATCTATGCAGAACAACATGAGGACTTCATTTATTTCCACCCTCCCAAAAACGTTATCTATCCAGTGTGATTTCCCAGCACCATTTTCTGCAGGAAACATCCTCTGATGCAGCATCATGGTTCCTCTGCTATTGCTCTTGGCCAAACAACTTAAAGTACAGAGGGAAAAATGAGAGTAATAAAAAGAAAGAAGGTCAAACCTTTCATCAAGTTCAAGAGTTCTGTTTTGCAGTTGAGTGAAGTAATGTCTCATTCCCACTTAAATTCATTCCTCCAGCACTAAAGCTTACCAAATAATTATACTAAAGCCAATCCTGATTAAATCTTTTGTACTTTTAGAATCAGAACATCAATTAAATTAAACAATGATTGCAAAATACAGAATCTTCTCCGTATCCTTCCTACAAGAATAAAAAGTCTCATTAATGATCTCAATTTTAGAAACGTATTCAGCCAGTTAGCTCTCACTGAAAACCAAAATCCTTCTCCCGTATAATGCTCCTGCGACCTTTGCTGGTTTTGTCCTTACCGTAAAATAGGTATAGCAAAAAAACCCAAAACAAAACAAAAACAACAAAAATATCAATCAGAAGTATAATTTTCATTGATGGAATCAAACCCTCAATGAAAGATCAAGGAATTCAGATGCACAGTTCCTAAAGAGGGGTTGGTAAAGAATAGCCATCATCCTCTTCCTCAGGGATTTCTCAGTAGACATTACAACATAAAAGTCACATAAGAAGGGCAAAAATGTCTTGGCATGTCTTCTCTTGTTTTTGTTTGGTTTTTTTTTCTTTTTTACTCAAAGCAAATAAAACATTCATTTCAAGACATAAATACAAAATTATTCAAAGCAATTGTTGTACTTTTCCACCTAAGGTTTCTGTGTTTTTTGTTTTTTTGAACCAGTGAAGAAAGGAAAATGAATGAGTTCTTATTCCAAGCTAACATTTCTCTTGCCTCTGGTACCCATATGCAATTACATGTGAATCTTCAAGTTAGACTGGTATAGTTTAAGAATTAGGTGCTCATTAATGTGCAAGTAGTAGCTGCAACATTCAGATTCTCTGCTGAGCTGTTCAAGTGAGGAAGAGCACTTCTTTTCTTTCTCAGAAGCACCTCATTTATATAGTAAGTAGGGCATGCCCAAAGAGGATGTCCCCAATTACAAAGCATTATACTCACATCAACAAATTCACACTTAGAAAATGACCCAAGTCTACCAATATACAAATTCTGTCTGATGTAATTTATAGCAGCTGTTTCAAAGGCACACTTGCATTAGAGGGGACAGTAACACAGGTCTTCTAACTAAATGCCCTTTGTTCATCACTGACTACAGCACCAAACATCTAATACACTGAGGAATGCGGTTTTGCTTCCCTTATTACCAGCCATCATTAAAAGAGTAGGCACCTTGAATTACTTGCTGCAAGTACACAGAATTGCCGAAGCTATTAATCTGAAGACAGGTTCCTTCAGAGCCAACATTTACTTCTGGTGGGTATTTTTTTGGCTATAGAGCCCCTTCAGATTTAACTTTGCTCATTATGATGGTTGGAACTGGCCTTTAAGATATATCTTCTAAACAAAGGGAGTTATGTGAAGAGAAGCTGCCACATTTTGCCATTATTGGACTGTGAATGAATAAAGTGGTGCAGAAGAAGGAACAAGTTGGTCTGCATTCAATTACATGACTTTCTAAGATGCACATTAGTCATTCAGGAGAAGCTTTTGTGTTCCTCAAATCTCTGCGGAGAATCAAATGCATACGACCAAGGAACTCTACTGAGTTATCATAGCTTACCTTCCTCTGGTAGCAGAGTAGTTTATGAGGCGAGAAAGGTGGTGTTTCAAAAGATGTGCAGCACTTGGAATTTACGATGTAATTAGCATGTAGTGATCATGGGCCTACTTTGTGGTATATGTGGTATAATGCAAGGTTTTCACTAGCTTGCCTCAGCTGCCATTGTGAGGGGGCATCTGAGACAAGGTTCAAGCTATCTATTGGATCAGAGCATTTTTGCATGCAGCAGCAAACCTGTTCTTTTTTAAACACTGTTTTATTTGACTTTCAGGGCCTATCCACATTCTGTACCTAAAAGAATCTTATTCCTAGAGGTGGTCACAAAGAGTTACCACCATCACCACTGCTGCACATGCAATTTTAGATTGTAATCTTAGCTTTGGAGAGAAGAAACTAATATTGTGCATACATCGCTACTCAGGGATTACACTCCGACCTCTTGAAGCAGAAAAGTACTTTAAATTCGAGACATTGCACACTAAAGTTGGAAAACATTAGAAGCCTTCAAGCTTTTCAGGGATCAGGTGAAAATAAATTTAATATCAGGTCCCATAAGTTCTTTCGAGTTATCAGAGATGAAAATTATGCATTTGCTCTGCAGCATTCCAGTGTGCATTTTGATGCAATGTAAATTAATTGTCTCTGCTAATTTACTCCAGTTACTTCACAGTCTTGTTAATTAGGCAGCTCTGTGCAGCATTATTGCGTTCCAATTTCTTCACAATTACAGCTTACTTTGCTGTTGTTTTTTAACTCATTGAGCAGATCATGTCAAGATGTAAATCTAGACATGCTTGTGGGAACTAATTCATCAATATCTTATTTAAGGACAAGATTTGCTTCTTGCTCATCCCACAGCATGCTTCCATCAACAGCCTGGAAGGGACTGCCTATCCAACAGACCTCTTCCTTACTAAATACAAAACACAGCACTCTACCAACTGCTTAGAAAAAAGTCTACTCTATCCTAGCCAAAGCCAGGACAGTACCTAAGCTAGCTCACCAGTGTTCACAACTTTATGTGCTGCTCAGTTTAATGTGTGCTTTAGCTGTGCCTTTAATACAAGCACTGCTGCAACTGCAGCTTGAGCAAACCTGCTCCACTTTCACAGATCTGTACAAGTTACTACAATAACCACTTTCAAGTCATATTTCTGCAATATGCAACAATGACAAGTATTCTAAAGTTTTATTCCAAAACATAGCAGGAAATAAGGAGATTGCCCAGAAATCTTAGCCCCCATCTAGAACAAAGAGAAGACAGAGTTATTCAGTCCAGCCTTGAGTAGACAATACAAGCCAGTCCTCAATAAAACCTTAAAGATAGAAAATGCTTCCTTCCCTCCCTTTTGACTGAGGAAATTGCAGAGGAAAGAAGCTAAAACAGGCTTTGATGTGTCCCTATTAGTTTTTGTCTGCACAACAGTTCTCCTCACCTCCAAAGGGCAATAAGAAAGAAAGCAGCTTCCCTACCTGGCTCAGAAGCATCATCCAAAGAGCAGGGCAGCACCCTATAGAGGAGATAGCTCACCCTGGAAGGATGCTTTCTTCCAAGCAGCTGAGCTAAATGGAGGCATGCAAGCCCTAATAATATCCCTAATTAAGGAGGTTGGGCTAACTTCTGCTTTAGTTAGCATGGAGCAGCAAGTGTATTAGCATATAAACTTTGGAATGGATAAAAAGCAGTTGTCACCAAAAAAAAAATTATGCCTGTCATGTATAAAAGTGAAGAATTTGAGTCAAGAGCCAAGAACTGGATTAAAGGACAATAACTGAAAACAGAATATCCTCTGCCAACTGAAGCTCAGTTACTTGTACATATTTCTTCTTGCTAATTGCGTGCAAACTTACCTTGCCCTGGCAAATCTGTGCAGGTTCTAGACAAGACCTATAGAGACCCAAAGAAAGAAAAAAATTGGGTTTTTTGGGGGTGGGGGGTGTGGTTGATGCTGTCACAGTGGATTTCAAGTTCTGGTGTAAGGAGTTTGCAAAATAAGCTGTGGAGGAGACGGTCTGTTGCACATGCAAAGCTGGAAGAGCAGAGATTCCTTAGAGAAAGGGTCCACCCAGAGAGAGCAAGTGGTTCCATGATAAAGAGAATAGCTGGGGAAAACCCAGCTAAGAGTCTGGCATCTTTCAGCAAAAATACCAACTCTCTAGTTCTGTAGAGTGATGCAAAAGAGGTACCTGTGCAAGTGTTTGCTGCTCAAGTCCTCCCTCAACCTTCATTTTGTGCACAGACAGAAAAATGCACGGGAAGCTGTAATGCATTTAAGCACTGATTTCACATTTTTATGTGGATTTTATACATATATGTATTGGGGTTTTCATAATGGAAAGGTGTTGTAGTTTGTGTTCATGCAAAGACTGTAGTTACCTCTGCTGTATTATGCCACCTCTGCATGTCATCAGTAAGGATAATTACCAGACTTTGTCAGGGTTACAAGATACAAAAACACAAGAGTGTTGGACCACTCTATTCCTCAGTGTGGACCACTCTATTCCTTAATTTCTAGATCAAACCATGTAGGGATATTATGTATAAACAAGAAGGTAACAATGGAAGGATCATCCTTACAGTAGTAAAGAACAATAAATATAAATCAAATCCAACTACCCTAAATGAATATATGCCTTGCCAGACACAATACCATACAGATTCTTCTGGACCTTCTAAAAGAAGCTTTTCCTTGGTTAGAACTTTCTTACAAGACCAAAATTTATTTGTGTGTTACTCTGTGCTGCACTTGTGGTAAATTTGCTGCATAGTTAGGAGGGAAAATTCTTGCATTGTAAAGCTGGTTTAGAGTTGGTGTTCCAAGTTATAAAATAACATCTACTACTTCTCCAAAAGTATTCTTATAAATATTTCTGGAAGATAGGTTGCAGGAACTGAAACTTCAGTATGAAGAGGTTTTACACCTCTCTCTCTTGTGTTGCCTGATAAAAAAACACTTGGTAGAACCAAATCCTACTTCAAAGTAATAGAGCCATAATAATAACATAGTAATACAGTAGTGCAAAAAACCTGCTACATGCCAAACATGTAGCAAAACATATATGTCAAACAGGAGAGTCTGCTATAGCAAACATAGCCCTATTTGAAGAGATTTTAATAAATACCCAAATAACAATACTAGAACTAGCTTTTATTGAGTGTTATGCTGATCATGTTTTAATGCTTTAGAATAACTGATGAAATATTGCTAAAGAAAAAAGACAAAAAAGACCATGCAGACATTTTATTCTTTCTTTTTTGAGAGAGATCTGATATTTATTTCAACAAAATGATCAGTTAACAGTTCACTTTATCCGGACAGCACCACTGGTCTTTCATGCTGTCTTTGTCTGTGAGGGTCTTCAGCTCCACTTGAAGTCAGCGAGGATCTCTCAGTAAGCATATTTGTGCAGAGTCTCCCTAAGAGTCAATGCCTCCCAGAAAAAAGAGAAATAAGTGAAGTCTCCATCCAGATTGGAGTTCAGAGCCATAATGCAAGTAGAAAGAGTTGACTCAGTATTTTCATTATGGTTCCAAACCACAGCCTTGTTCAGATACTTTCAGGTCACAATCTCTAGGTCAGGTGTCTGTGTGGGGTGGCTCTCTCAACAGAGCACAGGCAGTGCAGAGAAGTATTGTTGGAGTGCACCTCCTCAAAACCATATCAGATCGTAGAGAAGAGTCAGGGGAAGAATAGGGGAAGCAAAAGGAATAAAGAGCTAGCAAGCATCAAGCAAAGCAACTGCAAAACAGAGAAACTTTCCCCATGCAAATGTCTCATTTTAGCGTCAGAAATTACGGCAGTTCCACGTGTTATGATCTCCAGCTCTATGGCAACCTTAGTAAAGTCATTGCATTGACATGTGAACATGTCATTTTATAATTACTCTAATTTTATTTTAGAAAGTAAAGTTCCTCATTATGCACTAATCAGACTTCTAATCCCTCAGCACTCCCTTCTCTTCTCTCCTAAGGGAAGCTACAAAGACTTATCAAATATGATACCTTCTTTTTTTAATATGCTCGTAAGAAGTCATCAGATAAGAGACATTTTGGCTTCAGAAAAATGACTTAGCTATTTATAATAAATATATCCACAAATGAAGATACTATTAATTTGATAAGAAGTATATAAAAAGATCTACTTTTGAATAACAAAGCCTCTTTTTCAATTGCTTTAAAATCTAGGCATTATGCATTAACTATAAAAGATACACTCACACCACTTCCACGCAAGGAAGCAATAATAAAAAGAAAGAAAAGTTTTGTTCCTGAGGAACACAACAGGTATTATGGGTCTAATTAAAGGTGTCTTTTTCCAAAGCACTGAAGCAAGTGTATGGTCTGAGATGTACCACCCAGGTTTTGGCAGTCAGCTCAGGAACCTGGTAAGCTGGGAGGTTTGTTATGCCTCGTAAGCCACAAACAGATTGAAAGAAACGTAAAAATATTACATTTATCACATCAGTCCTGGTCACCCATGCCTGTTAATTACAATGTGAAGCCAGGAATAGATTCTTGTAATGAGGTACACAAAACCCACACTGAGGTCACAGGTAGCTGGTAATATCTAGCTCATCTACCTAAGATTTGGGAAAACTTTTGAATATATATACAAGCCCATCTCTCCTACAAGTTATCATAAAGTTGAGTAAAGCATGTGTCAAAAAGTTGTCCTGGAAAGGGATGTCCTTAAAAAAATCCCCGAAATATTTTTTGCTCTCTGACTAAAATATGGATTTATTTTTTCTTTTTTTCCTCCTTCAAATTCAGGTAATTTTAATAAGAATGTCTTCAGATACTTGTAGCAATAGTCTCCAAATTATTGGGCAAAATGTAAGACCTTTTTGGATTCTTTTTGGATTTGTAGCTTTTTAATTTCTTTAGATAACAATTACTTGTTCTTGCACCTGCTGGAGAATGAACAGAAATGGAAACATGTCCTTTATTGTTTGTTGATTGTGTCCTGGGAATATTGTTTTTTCTTGCTTTTAATCTTTTCCTCTTTTCTTTCTCGTAATATTTGAAAGTTTCCCATGCAGCTAAGGCTGTTTGCTTTTCTGAATGCCTTTTGTTGTAGAGAAACTCTTCCTGAGACACAGCAGTAGAACTGTACCTTCTGTTCAAGGTGAGACACGTTCAGTTTACATTATGGCTTTCTCATATTTTCAGTATTGTTTCTCATCTTATTTTTCTTTGTAATCCAACTATTTTAGCTTCCAAATGTCCATTCATTTTCTTGCTTACACTGCTGCTGAAAAATATTGAGCTGGGATGCTTTTTCTGATAACCACTCAGTATTGCACTGGGGTCTTTCTGTGATGGTTTATAGTTAATTTAGTGATCACTATGGATTGTCCCATTACCCTTCTTAAAATGCATACCTCAAACAGATGAAGATTATTTTCTACATGAACAAAGGTAGTATTTCTAGTTTACGGAAGACCCTACAACTTAAACTTGCCACAAATCAAATACAAAATATAATTCATCTTATATTGCTAACCAATGGTTAGGTTTGGAGAGGGAAGGTAAGAAGAAATGTTTCTTAGCACTATTTAGGTAATTATGGAATTTTCCATCTAGAATTTTGGAGTGCTCTAGCATTCTAACAGCTAGCTGTTGTTTAACAGGCCAACAAATGGTCACAAGAATAATTTCCCAAACTTAACTCATTTTTGCATTTTCAAATTCTTCAGCAAGTCTCTTTCTCTACAAGTATGCAAACATAGTCATCCACAAAGCACACTCAGCCCCACAAGGCAGAGCACATTTCACATATAATCTGCTGTCCACAGCAGCAACCCTTTAAAGATTGATTTTCTGTGACTTCCTGTTGCTCTAGTCTAAGATCACACAAATTTTGCCTTTTCTGTGTGGAATGACAGAAAATGCATAGACTGAAAACCACAAATTTCTTCAGGGCCTAATAATAATCTTGACCTTCTCCATAAACCCTTATCAAGATGGCAAAGCCTTTGTATTATGCAGTCCTGTTAAGACAACCTGCAGTGGTTTGGTTTAACTTCATCAGCTGATGGTCCAAGGATTAATTTTCAAAGAGGATTTTATAGTGCTCGTAAACACATCATCTAGTAGTGGTTCTTGCTCTCGCCATCTTCCTTTAAGAATGCATCTGTTTGTCTGAATTAATCTTAAAAATAGGAATGGTTTAAAACAGTCATGTAAGTCCAAGACAGATAATTCAATGTGCCTTTAGTGCAGAGTGACAAAAACTAGCAGCTAGCTGAGAGGCTGGCCCCTTTCAACTCATACTGGCCATGCTGGTGTGGAGTGCATTGAGCATCTTAACCAGGCAGACATGAGAAGAAGAGGAGGGTTTAGCTCTGGCAGAAAGCAGTGAATCATGGATAATACTTAAGCTTTTCTGGTTTATTATAGAAAGTGTCAGGCAATATTATATAAGGAAAGAAAGCAAAAGGTAAGAACAATAATTACCATGAAATTCATTGCCCAAAGTGTCAGACAAAGTAAAAACTTGGAATCTTTGTATGAGGAGAACAGGTAAAATTGGCAACATGAGCAAAGACTTTTTGAGAGTTCTAAGGTCCAAGTGAAAATATATTAGACAAATGTAAAACTTTAGTGTTTCAACATAGAAAGGTTGCTATGAACACTGGATTTTACTGCACCACTTTCAGCCAAGAGACATATTGAGGCTTAAAGCAGTTGGAAGTTAAATCCTGTTCATACATACTTGGGTAGGCAGCACCATGAAATAAAGCATAGCAGGGCCATTTATGCATTAAAAGCAAATAACAAAACTAAATCACATCTCGCACCTTTAGAAGCTAAATCATGTAAATTATCCAATCTCTGAAGTAGGCATTCAAGGGCAAAATAGGCTCATTTCTCTTCAGCCTGCTCTATAACATTAGCAAGGGGGATGTAACACTGCAAACAAGTGACTGTACCATGGGTTTCCCAAATTTCTTCTCAGAATTGCCCTAGAGCTTCCATGAAGACCATGGCAACTAGTTTGCACCCTGACATACCTGACCCCAAGAGCTATTTAGGGTGCCCACACAAAACATCCTATGGATCAGACCAACTGGTACCCCCCACAACTGAGTATGTCCAGCCCCAGGTAAACCCTTTTGCAGATTCTCACAAATGCAGAAAGTTGGGCTAGCACCTGATGGCAGGGGAAAAGAGGGCTTGAAGAGGTGAGACCATTAAAACAATGGCTTTCATTTCCAGAATGGCAAGAAGCATTTCTCATTCCCTGGGATGGGAGAAGGATTTGACACTTACAGTTTTGAGATTTATCTTTTCAAACATCCATTGCTCTGGTTACTGTGGTTGTCTCTGGAAACTCAATAGTCACAGATGATGAACATGATCACCCTCAGGATTAAATAGATGACATGCCTTAACAGGTATCAGAAGAAATCCTTTTGATGTGATGAAGGGGTTTTCAATTCAGAAAGCATATTTCACAATATCACATACTCAAGGTTCATACTAAAATCTGAGGTGTGGAAGTCATGAAACAAATGAAAAAAATGGCCTAGAAAATTCAGAAGAGTTACATGAAGCACAGGGAAAGGACAGAAAACACAGCTGCATCTTGCATGAATGATAGAAGCACTGTAAGAATGGTTAACAAAGGAAACCAGATGCAACAGAGAGATGTTGAAAGGCTTTGATCATTCAAAGGCTTAAACGTGACAGTACTTAATGCTGATGGACAGATATGAAATGAGGATGATAAAAAGAATGAGATGCTAAGCAATAGCATTCAGCTTCATGAAGAATGGAAAGTATAAAGGGACAAAAGAGTCAAAGAATCAAGCAAAATTAGTCCTGCCTGGTATAAACACCTGATGGAGATGGGCTCTGTAGGGGAAAAGACAGGATGGAGAACAAAGATCCTAACCCAAAACCCTCAGCATTTACATCATATATCATCAGGAAATTACAGGGAACAATCCAGTGAGAGCAAAACTGCTCCTGAAGGTGCAGCCAGATCATGGCAAAGCAAAGGAATTTGCTTCTGTTGTGTTCCCTGTCTAAAGAACACTGAAACTTTTATTGCTCTTCTCAACCACACACCAAAGGAGCAGCCTTGGAAACCGCCTTTGGAGATGCAATATTGTTGCTGCCTTGCATTTGCTTTCATGTTATTTCTATAACTGTGTAAAATTTGTCCCACTGATAAGTCAGAAATATTGTCAGATTCATAGCAGCAAGAATTTGTTGAAAATAAAGATTTCTTGAAGGACAGGCATGTAGGGTTTGGGGGTCTTTTACAATTCAGTGGGAGTTTTCTTCCTAATGAAGGTTTGTGAAAAAAGTTCAAACCAGAAATTTTGTCTGTTTTTCAGTTTTCTTGCAAGAAATCATTCTTCCTCCATGCCCAGGTGACTCCCATGGTCACATTCTTGGATCCTCTGGCATGTCTGAAAAATGGCAAAATCCTCTACTGCTAGTTCAAAATGTGCTATTTTACCAGTATTCCTGACAGCAGACTCATTACTTTGAATATTCATGAACAGGAAAAAAACAAAGTAGTGCAAACAAATGCAAAAATATTCAATTTTTTAAATGTAACAAGAGTTTCAGAAACTGGAATGCATCCATAAGCTACACTTAACAAGGAATACCAACATCTTGCAGAGGCAACAAGTTGTAAAACTGTTATCTTTTGTCATACATCATATCTGATGACATCTGTACTCACAACTTAATGAAAAATTAGCTTACCTGGATGGCATAAAAATTAATGAGGAAAACCATCTGTATTGCAGTTGGAATGTACAATTTCCCATATAATCATAGAGTAAGTCTGTCTCTGATTTTGTACATCAGACTGGTTCAGAATCAAATAAATCATTGTTTCATCACTATAACATTAATTGACAAGATTTGGTTCTGCCACAATCAAAATGCATATTCCTACTAACAGGAACAGGCATCACTGTTCCTATTGTGGCTTGAAAGGTTAAGACTGTTTTAATCAAGTTCAAAACAATGTTCAAAATAATTAGCCTGACTTTAATTTTGATGTGTGAACATAGCAATAAGACGCCTGAAGCTTAATTGGCCTACTTGCTCAGAAGCTGAGCTTCAGCCCTCTGAAGGCTGCTCTTAGCCAAAATGACTCTACAGACCTGGGACATCACTGCCAGGGGAGTTATCCTGCTCCAAAGTTCAACACCCTGTGCTTAATTTAGCCATTGTCTCATCAAATTTGTGCAGGGAGCAGTTACAGACAAGAAACCTTCCTTAATGGCTCCTCTGAAATTTCAAAGTCAGATTTTATTTAACTCTTTAACTCTAATCTGTACTTCACCACAGAAATTATAGATTTGAAGAAATCACTTTCTTATGGTCACAACCCTTCCCTTTCCACTGTGAAACTCAAGCCTTTTTACTGCTTAAGGCAAACTCACTGGAGCCAGAAGTACTTTGATAAACATTTTTATTGCTGTTGTTGTGTTCAGAACTTTTCATTTCACTAAGGTTAATTTTAAAAAAAAAACAGACGGAGAAAAAAATTGCTGCAGTTTTCAAATAGAAGGTTACTCATTTTGTCAGTAAGAAAAAGACAGAGTACTGTCTGAAAAAAATGTGCTCCATAGCA
>VWYI01006504.1:0-30728 GCA_013399455.1 Anthoscopus minutus | reverse complement strand
AAGTGAGATGATAAAGTTCATGAGAAATAATTCTCAGTATTAAATGGTTGGTGGTTTTGTTGGTTTTTTTTTGCTTCCAAGTATGCGCTTTAGATTATCAGAAAATCCCAGCAGATTGTTTAGCATCTTCATAATTTGTCTATTTGTCAACAGTAAATGTTGAAATTGGTGCCAAAAGGTTAAATGCTTTCAAGTATTCCCATGTAGATAAGCCATTAATTTGGTACATAAGGAACAACAACTCAAATTAGTTTTGTAGTCAATCCTTTACTATATACAGTTTTTCAAATCTTTATTTGCACTGATAATTGGTTATGAGAATAAACTAATATTTTGAAAGCACAATTTATCAATAGGATTGGTCATTGTCTGCAGCTGATTTTTAAGTGTGAGACAGACATTTCCTGAAGACTTACGCCTTCCTCATAATAAGCTGTCGTTGAATGGTAAGCCATAATTTCAGGCTTAATAAATGAAGATTTAAATACAGGAAACAAATATACTACAAATATTGTTTGCATTACACAGTGAAGTTACACTCACAATCCATAGCCATCAGCTTTAAAGCCTGAGTCTAGACCATCTTCTTCCAAAATCCTTATTCTCTAGAGTCCCTGGCTGATTGGTATGTATCATCAGAAACCCACTTTTAGAAACTTTTTGATAAACACAGGCAGATGGAATCCGGCAAGCTCTGCCTTTGGGCATCTGGTACAGCTATGATTGGTAGAAGATGCTGAACAGTTTATAAACACTGCATTTCCAGAAACTCCACTTTTATGCAAATGCCTTGGCTGCAGTAACATCAAGAAGGCTATCAGAGGACTGAAGCAATGGAGGGTCAGGCTGCCTTTAAACACATCTCTTGGCCTTGCACACCAGCCATCTTCAGAGAATTGCTGATAAGCAGAAGTGTGGTGTGTGCCAACGTGTATGTCACTGGAACAGCTGTTCCTTTATAGAAATTGGTGAATGAAAAGTAGTTACTTCTTACTTTTGGGCTGGCTGTACTCTAGAGGAAATAATTGCAAGCATCTCCCTGCTGTGTGGCTGGAGTTTTTTGTCTTTTTCTAACTATCTACTCAGTGTTTTCTCTGTGGCACTGCCTCTATTTATTTAGCATGTATGAATGGTCGTGAAGTCCAGTTACGATAACTACCAAATTTAATATTTGGCTATTTTTTGCTGATTTTTAAATGAACGCGTGATATATTTCATATTATCTTTTACTGTTACTTCTAAGATCTGCAGATCTGTGCATTGATACTGTATATTCCTGCGATTTATCTTTAGCCTTTATTCCTACTTGTTAGCTCATTTTCAGGGAAGCCTAGAAGGATTAAATACCAAATAATAAATGTGTGTGCATGAATATCTATATTTACCTCTGTGTGTGCATGTCTGTGTACGTAATTTGTAATGCCATATTTCAACAGTGTGGTGATTCATTATTTATAGCTCTTACCCTTGATAGTCCACTTATAGAAGATGACTCCACCATTTTAGGTCCAGTATAAACATCTAAAGAAAGATTAGTCACATTCAGTGCTGATTTGTTGCAAGTTCCACACAGTTTCTTGATTTTATTTGAGCCAGTTTTACATTTTTTTTATCTACAGCATAACTCTAAGATTTTTAAGAGAGTTGCTGGAATAAGTCTGAATTATTGAGACACAGACTAAAATAACTTCTGTATTTTAATGCATGCATAATATCTTGCAGTTGTTGCAATTTCCCTATCTGGTTACTTTACAGTTTTCAACTAATTTATTATCACAGAAAATAGAGCGTGTGAAATAGCTTCAGGTGGGAATCATGGGGTTTTCCTACAGTGTCAGAACCCTGAGTCAGGAGTTGTTCATGCCTAGTATGGCCCTCTGCACTATGCAGGGCAGCACATTACTGAGCTTCTGACTGCTGAGCTTTTAACCAGTTGAGCTGTAACACTTCTGTAGCAGGAAGAAAGCAGGATCAGAATGTGAAAGTTGACCAGAGTTAAACCAATGTAACTGTTTCTGCTTACAGTGTTGATGACAGAACTGACTACCTGGCCCTGGGAGCAGTGAGGAACATCTCACTTAACATTTTCATCTCCAACATTGGTGATGATGCCTATGACACCAATGTTTTCTTCAATTTTTCTCGAGAGCTCTTCTTCATCAAAATGTGGCAAAAGGTAAGAAAGGTTAATCTCACTGAGAGAAAGTCTCTTAACTTTAAGCCAATTTAATTACAAATTAAGGATGGACTAGAGGATGGCCTAGTCCATACCACTGAGACATTTGGAAGTCGTTTGTAGTTATGCTGGACTTTAATTTCTTTCAGGCTCTTTAATGAGTTTTCTCTTATGGGTTTGGTTTGAATAAGATTACACCTTCTGGATTTCTGTAGAAGAAGCATGTCTCTTATTTGTGTTGTACTAGTGAAAAAAGAAGACAGTTTGTTTAAGGTATTAAGAGGTAGAGGGAGATTGGTTGGAAACTGATAAAGTACCAAATGGTACTGAAAGACAAAGTATAACTTCTGTTTGAGTGGTGCCACACTGCACCCAGCAGTCCTGGGCTTCTAGACTTTCTCCTTGTTCAAACCAAGATAAAAGGCTTGGCTCATATCCTAGTGCAACTTTGGGTTGTGGCCAGGGCACATCACTAAAGCCAAGAGGTCAAGAGTGCTTTTCATTTCATCTACATGAAGTCAGGTGAATATTTCTAGTTTTAGTCTCTTTTCATTTTGGTAGAAATACTTGGATGTTTTCATTAGCAGGAGTTCATTTGGAAATAAAAGTGTTGTAATGCAAACATTGACTCAAGCTTTTTGCAAACTGATGGCCATGAGAGCTTTTTGAGTGTGAGTAATGTGACAATAATTGTACAAAATGGGAGCTGTATGATTGTGACAACATTCTCTGTTTATTCCTGCTTTTCAAAGTTGTCTCTTTTCTAGAGTTTTGCTTTGCAAGCAATAAGAGCAATATCAAAAACAGTAATACAACCATTGCAAAGTTCAGGATTAACTTGACCCACTGAACCAATGAAATTTTGCCATTATTTTTCATGTTTTATGATAGGTTTAAATTATTACAAACCTCTTAAATTAACACACTGCATAATAAAAACCCCATAATTTCTTATGTATGTTAATTCTCTTAGTGTTCAGTTTTGACTGCACAGTTGCAAGCCTCAGTGGGTTGTCTTTTTAGTATAAACTTCGTTTTCAGACATTATGCACTGCAAGCTTGTAATGTATTAGGAGGGAAAAGCAGGGGATAAACTAGAAATGCCTATGCCAATGTACAACTTCTCCATAGTGAAAGTTTTATGGGAAGACTTTCAGGGTCTGGCACAGCTCTCATTGAAGTCGATGAGAGGGTTATCCATTCCTTTGCACTAGAAAAGAAACAAAACTTGATGCATGCTCTTTTAGAAGATTGTTGTAATCTTTTTTCTTTTTTGAATATTTTACACATACCAAGTAACTGGAACACCATTTGCCTTCATCATTTTCCTTGGCCAACATTGTGAGGAAGGAAGCTGATGTTTCCTGTGATATTGTACCTTGACCTTGGGTCTGTAGAAGACTTGAAAACATCTGTGCTGAGTGCTGCATAGAAGAAGCAGTTTCTAGGAGCAGCTGACATTCTAGTATTATTACCCAGTGTATTTTCTTCTAAGAGAAGCTAGTATTTCTTTAAAAAAAGTACTGCAAACATCTTTCTCAGGTCTTGGAAAGAGCATCAAAGTATAGTCTGCTATTATTCCTGCTGTTCCAATGTTTTTATGATTAATTTCGTAGTTTTTGAAGGGTTTTTTTTCTGATATTTATTTCATTATTTCAGTAACAGTTTTGTAAAAACAAGCTATGTTATTATGTTAGGCTATTTTACTTTCATTCAGCTTTTGCTTTTGGTCAAACTAATATATCATTGGCCTCATCACTTTTTCAGGGGGGAAACTGGATAAAGACCTCATAGCCTCAATTACAGTATAATATTTTCCCTAAGCCCTTTGACAATGTGGGTTGCCTTTTTTTTTTTATGCTAAAATACCCCAGTTTCCATGTCTCATAACCTATCCTATCCCATCCTTTGACATCTATGCAGATTTTATTCCTTGTTGAATATTGTCTAAGCAAAAATCCAGAGCATAAAGCCACAATTAAAAAAGACAGCACCCAGAGTTTTTCCTTAGTGAAGCAATTTTGGAAACAAAAGAACTTTGTGTAGTGGGAAGCATTAAGTATCACCTGCCTTTTAATGATTAGTGATAAACTGAATTTGAACGAGATCTTTCATGTGGTTGCTTGATTCTTTCTCTACAAGGTGACTCTGAAAATGATAATCACATAGTAGGCTTTTTTAACCTGTCTCTGGAGTCTGTTCAAGATGCTGGAAGTTCCCTTGTGTGTTTTTCCATTACTCCACTGGGGACATTTGTAGTGAATCCAGTGGAGTTCTGTTTTTTTCTGTGGTTGGTTACAATGAGACCCAACAGTGCAAAAGTTTAATGCTGCTTTTTTTAACAGAGTTCCTGAGATAAAATACCACATCTTGTATTTGGAAAGCAATGGGGTGGCCTAGTTCAGGGATGACAGGTACTGTTCCCTGAAGAATCTGAGTTCACCCCTCTTTCCTTCCTGAGAACTGAGATTTCATGAGACTTTGTAAATAGAGACACCACTTCGAGATCAGTCGTCCACTTGAACAATTTCACCAGGGAAGTGGTGGATTTCCCAGTGCTGGACACATTTAAGATTCAGCTGGACAGGGTGCTGGGCCATTTTGTTTAGTCTGTGCTTTTTCAAAAAGAAGTTGGACCAGATGGTCTTTGAGGTCCCTTCCAACCTGATACTCCAGGCTTTGCCATATCTCTGCAAGCTGAAAAAGCATTTGCTGATTGATATTTAGGAGACTCCATCTATTTCACTGTCTGATTTTCCTATTATACTGCAGCCAATCCTCTCCATTTCATTGATGAAACCCAGCATTTTCTTTACATTACTCTTGACAGACAGTTCTTCTCCGAAGAGGCACGGTATGTGGCATGGACTGATTTCTCATTCCTCTGTGGTCATATGGATACAATTCCTGTGCAAAGTTTCAAGATCTCACTTTATGAGATAGGGTTGTTTTACAGGTGCATGGAGTACTGCAGTGCAGTGAATTTCAAAATGTGTCCACTGAGAAAGGTGTTACTTTTGAAATACATGTTCTTTAAAAAAAAAGTAGAGGAAGGAAGACGCTTCACCTGTGTCCTTTGATTTTTTCTTTACTGTGTTGGCAAAGACATCTTGGTACCCTTTTCTGTGTAGAATCGATTTTAAAACATGATTTTTATCTGAAAACTTATTGTTCCTTAATTTTAATTCAGCTTTAGGAAAGCATTCTATTTCAGAGTCTGAAAAATTCACTTAACAGAGCTGATACAACTTTCCTATCAAAGAATGCGGAATGTTGCAGTATGCTGAGTCTGGAAAAATAATAAAAAGCTATTGCTACTAATTTCTACACCATTTTACTTCTACTGGAATTACCTCCTGGCTTGTGTTGTTTTGCTGAAGATGCAAGTCAGCTGATAGTTGTTAGCTGCTGCTCAGTGCAGAGGGGTATTTTCTGTACAATTGCAGAAACAGCACTGTAAGCTTGCTGGCAGCAGCAATAAATGTGTAGGGCAGGGCCATGTCCCTGTTAAATGAGCTCAGCTATAGCATGAGATTTTACAGCAATAGTATAAACCCAGCATATTTACCATAATAACAGTAAAAGACTGTTAATGTACAGCATTAATCTCTCCCTGTTCTGCAAGAGCAGATAGAAATCTCTCAGCTAACTCAGCACTGGTTTTGGAGAGAGTAGGTCAGGAGATTCCATTGCTGAACATCATTCCCCGATGTAGATTGTTCCTACATTTCAGACAGACTTCCAATATCCAAACCAGCTGTGTGTAACATTTCCGCTGCTTCTCACAACAGCTTTTGCCAAGCAATGGGCGAGTGAAGTTAGCAGGGCCAAACCTGGGCAGGGTTAACAGTGAGGTTATAGTTTCTTTGGATGCAGTAGTTGCCTGTGATTCCTTTGTGAGTGTGTACCTGAAACACTAGTGTGGAGTATGAATTTTGCTGATAACTATGGTCATGCTGCTTATGGGCTTTGGGGTTTTACTTCTGATGAGTAATACGATACTCTCTGTGTTACTAGGGAGGTCATGCAATTTGGATTTGGACCCACTCTTCTTCCTCACACCCAGAGATCTTGCTGGCATCTCTTGACTAGGATTGCCCAAGAGGGCTGCAGATGATGGCAGAGTTTAACTTTTTCCAAATTTGAGTTATCTTGCACCAGATTTCCACACGGATCAAACTATCCCAGAGTCTGACAGGGAGAGGATAGGACACAAAATACAAACACACATGCTCTGTTTTGGGCTGCTGGAAGAAAATTTAGGTCCTGGGTATTCATTATCTCTGTTTTTCTAGCAATTGCTGCCCCTTCGATTTAATGCCTTTTTCTGAGCCCTAAAATCATGGTTAGGTCATAAAATGCAGCTGACTTTATAATAAAGGATCCCTTCAGGTGCACTAGATGCTGAAATGTGATGAAGATACACCCGTGACATAAAATGAGTACAGTTTTATAAGTTTAGCAAATTAGCATAATTGACAGGAATTCCCAGTTAGAGATGCAAGTATTGAGGTAATTCCCCTTTCTGGTTCAACTGTCTTTTAAAGCCCCCCTTCCTCTTTAGATCTTCATGGGAAAGTGGTGCTCAACCTTGGTTCTCAGGAGGAGCAAAATTAGGATTGGGACCTAGGAATGTGTTTTGTCTTTCTGTCTAACAGAGCAGGTAAAACACTGGCTACAAAACTATTTGTATAGTTATCTAGTTATATAATAATAGGATAATAATAGGGTACAGGTGTAATGTATATTATTATGTGCAAGTGTATGTGAAGAATATATAAAAGCAAAAATCAGTTTGGCATCAGGGTCCTCTGACAGACAACATGATCAGTCTCAATTTACATCCAGCTTGTTAGCAGAAACCTTTTAACGCTTGCTAGCAGAAAATCTTTTAAATGAGTGTTTCGATTTAATCCAGCTGATTTTGCATAGAATGTGTTCGACTAGGTCTTGTAAACCAGTCTGATGGAGGGTCAGAAGAGCGTTTTGCTAAGTAGTGTGGAAGCTCTGACCCCTTGCACAAGTGCATCTGGAAGATTGCCCAAGCCATATATCACTTACTTGAAGAGATTTGAACCCTTTGCCAGGAAAGCAAGAGCTTTTATTGCCAGGGCTTGGTAATACAAGTAGTGTGACAGTAGCCATGCCGTATGTTGCCTCTCTGTTTCTGAAAATCTAGTGGTCAACTATTGCTCCAGAGTGCTCCATAATGTTTTGTATCCCTGGGGTAAAATTGTCTACTTTCTTAACTAGAAAGAAAAAAACATGTGCAGCTCAGGCTATCAGCCTTTACTGTTTTCATTTTCTTTTTCTGTGGATGCTCAATGAAACCCACAACTTTTCTGCTTCCTATGGGATTAGTAAGGAGCAGTGCTTTTTCAGGTCAGGGGCTGTAAGTGTTATGTAATATACCCCTGCTCACAGCAGGCAGGAATTGAAAGCTGGACCGTTGATCCAAACTTTCCGCTTGGGATTCATGTGTCATTCCTATCATCAGGGAATGAGATTTGGTTAGTTCGTGTAGTTAGTGGCAATTTCAGCCTTGTAAATTTTTCTCCTATGCTGATATATATATATATATATATGATTTATCATGTAGATCTGAGAGATATTGATATTTGGGGCTTATAGAAGTTTGTATATATAGAGATAGAGATATATACATATACATAAATAGTTTTTATTTTTTTTGATTTTTTTCCCAACAAATTAATGGATGAGTAGAATGAAAAATCCTGAAGTCTTTTGAGGTAATCCTGTTTAGAAGTAGTTTAGAAGCTGTGATCTTGTAGGACATTAAATCCTGTTCTGCTCAGTGTTGGAAGAACCTGTGTGAGTTTGATTGTTATATGCGTTGAGAAGTTTTATGCTGATCATGTGGGGCTATGCTTTGTGTTACACAGTGTGGGAAGTCCTGGAAATACCTCATAATGATTTTTAATTTGACTGTTTATCTTGGATGTCATTTCCAACTTTGATGATTCTATGATCCTATATATATATAGTGGTTTTGAGGAGGATCCTGGGATTCTCTGTGTGGCTCAAATTATTAAGTGAGGTTTTATGTGATTGCCTAGTTCTGCCCTTCTCAGAGGTCTGCCAGAGGAATGATTTTCTAAAGGAAGAACAGTTGTGTTTGATGAATACAGTCGTGTGAAATGTGCTTTTTGTAGGAGTTTAGAAGGCAGCCTGTGCTATAGCGAAGACCATTTAGAGTGAATCCTGACCCACCTGCTGGTGTAGATCATCATACTGATGATGTACCAGGCAATGTGGCATTTTTCCATGTCTGAGCATCAGCAGAGGTCCTGATTTCCATCCAGGTGAGGTAGGGAAAAGGAGATCCAAAGCACTTAACTTAGGAGACCTCTTCAAGGAGGTGGAGGAGGGCTTCATGAGCCACAAGCAGTAGCTGTTCACTCTGTTTCAGTCCCTGAGTAGTTCACCTGCCAAGCTGCTTCTCCCTGCTCATTTTCAGGAGCTGTACAGAGCTGGGAGGCAGCAGTGCCAAGTCATAGGAGAGGGCTTTCACAAAGAGATTTAGCTGCCTCTGCTGCTGAGATCCAGCCTCTCTAGACTATTATTTTGATAAACTACATTACTCAGAGAAAGGTAAAAACCCTTCACAGGTGTTAGAACCTAGTATATAGTGAACTTAATATACTTATCTTGGATATGCTTATTTAAAGATTATGCTGTCCCTATGGACCCCAAAGATCACCAGTGACTTTCCTGTGTTGCAGTGTCTCATTTCATTATCATATTCTGCTCTTAAACTCAGTGGACAAAGACTTGCCAATATTTGAGGTGAAAAGGCTAGGGAATAGTGTTCATCTCTGGTGTTCTTAGGATGAGGCTTAAAATTGTCTCAACTTGGACATCCTCTGCAAAAGACCTAAATAAGAATTAATTTTCACAGCTTTCAGTGGCTTTCATTACAGCAAGAAATTGAGGGGTTATTTATTTGTTATTTGAAGCCTTAAGCTTATTGAGTTTCTGGTATGGAAGGTCAGTTCTGTTTTGGCAGGATTTTCTCTTGGTCTAAGCATCTCTGATGCTATTAGAAGATAAATTACACCCTTGATGTAAAATCCAATAGAATTGTAAACAAATGTATCTATCTTTACAGCATATATAAACATGTATATTGTATGGACAATATGTGTGTGTATATATATCTTTACATATTTGCATTGCTTAGTTCTTTAGAATGTTGTAGTCATGGTCTTTGGATGGAAGTAGTGACAATTGTTCTCTTTCACCTAGATGTTTAATTTTCTCCTGTGAGGCTGATAGGATAAAATACAGACTCTCTTAAATCTTATTAAACACAAGACATGATCATGTGGCATACTTCAGGTATTGCCTCTCTGAAGTCAATGACAGTTTTGCTGTAGGAAGACTAAAAAAGACCAGCTGTATAGTCAAAAAACAGGAGTAAGGTTGTGAAAAGTTTTTAGGTGAAAATCAAAGGGGGGACCAGTGCTGCTTAAGAAATCACAAACTTTCCTGTCCATGGGTTTTATATCAGTCTGTGTTCCTGTTAGCAGAAACGCCCTCTAATGGAAGCTGCAAATCTAGTTTCAGTTTGTGGTTTTTGGTTGGTTGTTTTTTTTTTTTTTTTGAGAGGGAGCTTCCTGTGGCATTCCATCAAAACCAGAGGCATTGAGCACAGCAGGGGGAAAGAGTGAGAAGTATTTCAGCTGGCTTCGTTGCAGGCTCTGGGGGTGAGCAGGGGACCGCCTCTTCACTGTGGACCCCCCACCCAGGCAGGCTGCAGGGGATGCCGAGCCAAGCACATTCCCAGATGGCAATGCTTTTGCAGCCTAACTTTGGGAGGAGGCCAGAAAACCTGCACTTGACTTTGGCCGTAACAATCTGCAGACACAGTGAATTCCTCTTAGAAAGGGAAAAGGAGGAGCGCACTAAAAAATTGCTCTATAAAGTAGTATGGTACATCTTAAAGCCTTAAAAGTGATCGCTAAGCTTTTATTTTAAAGAAAGGAAAATATATTTTAAATAGGCCTGTTTCAATATCCAAGTGGCATAATGGTTTATACCTTTGCATTTCAACATTGTTGCTAGGTTTCAGGGTATTCATGATGGTAAAAGGGTTTTTGGGGAAGATATTCTAATGCACACCGTGTTTGAATTTCTGAAAGAGAAAGACCAAAATCCCCAAGCCTATATGTGTTTCAAGGAGGCATTTCCTGGGATTTCAGATTTGGCTTTAGTTGTTGGGGGATTTTATATTGAGCTAAGATTTATAAATTCCAGGAAAATGTCCATTGCTAAGCTCATTATCATTGTTATAACCTTAATGTTATTATTTACAGCTGAAGTAAAGGATGGAAAGGACAGAAGGGTAGGACATAACTTTATTGATTGTATTTCCTCATCATGTATTTGGTTGTAATTGTGAGTGTGGAGAGTTGTGTTAAATTATTTGTGAGGGTTTTAGTTTGCTTTTTCAAACTTTGTGTAATTGATGATACTTGAATTTATTTTCTGAACTCGGTATGAACTTAAGCAACACTAAGAGTGAATAGCTGTGTTGCAGCCTTATAAACAGAAGGTTGTCTTACAGTATTTCTGGGTATATATTATCCATGCTTTCAGAAGTACCACTAGAAAAATGAATATTGACTCATTTGTTTGATTTCTGCCTTTTCTTTCCTGCTTTTAATTTTTGGAGCAGCATATTTTAAAGATAGGTTTTAGTTGTTGAATAAAAATGTGTATAACTATTGGATTTCCGTGGTAGCAGGGCAAGCAATAGGAGTGGCTTCTCAGAGAAGCTGCTGAAAGCTTCTCCCACATCCGGTGTCAGTCGACTCCATGACAGACCCACTGCTGGTCAAGGCCAAAGCAACCAGAGTTGATAACCTATCTGTGGTAACATATTTAATCAGGAAAAAAGGTATCATGCAGAAGTAATTGTGGCCAGAGAAGAAAGTGAGAACATGTGAAAGGAACAACTCTACAGACACCAAGGTGAGTAGGGAAGGAGTGGTATGTAGTGCTTCAGATGCCAGAGCTGAGATTCCCCTGCAGCCCATGGTACAGAATATGGTGAAGCAGCTGTGCCCCTGCAGCCTATGGAAGAGATGCCCAAAAGGCTGCAACCTCATAGGAAGCCCATGCTGGGGCAGTGTCCTGCCAGGCATCTGCAGACCCATGGAGAAAGGAGCCCACACTAGAGCAAAACTTGTGACCCCTTGGGGACCCACAATTGTAGCCGACAATTTGAAGGACTGCACATAGCAGAAGGGACCCATGCTGGAGGAGCTAATGATGGACTGTCGTCCATGAGAAGGACTCATGTTGAAGAAGTTCATTGAAAATGGTCTCCTGTAGGAGGAACCCCAAGCTGTAGCAGAGGAAGAACTTCTCTCCCTGAGCAGGACACAACAGCAGAAACAGCACGTGATGAGCTGACCATAACTCCCATTTCCCATCTCCCTGTGCTGCTCAGAGATCGGGAGGTAGAACCCAACAAGGAGGGAGGTGTAAAGAGAATGGTTTTTTTTCAGATTTGTTTTACTTCTCATTATCCTGCTCTGATTTTGATTGGTAATAAATTCCATTCATTTTCCCACTCAGTTAATTTCCCCACAGTTGAGTCTGTTTTGCCAATGGTGGTTACTGATGAATGATCTCTCCCATTCAACACATGAACTTTATGTTGTATTTTCTCTCCCTTGGCCAGTTGAGGAGGGTAGTGATATATCTTTGGTGGGCACTTGACATCCAGCCAGGATCAAACCACCAGAGAATTTCTCTGTAATAATTCTAAAACAATATCTGTGTTAACAGTGCATGCAGCCACAATTTAATAGTGTGAAATACATATGTGTGGGAGCACATGTATACATATATCTACATGTGAAGTGAGAGCCCTTTCTTTTACCAATGATATCCTTGTCTCTGATTTGACCTTGGGCTTTTGGAGATCATGAACTCATACACACAAGAATGCACGATTGTTATTAAGCTTATCATAATAATCCTATGCACAGATAATGATGGAATAATAAGGATTAAAAAAAGACATGTTCATCCATGTTTTCTTTTAAGTAAAGGTGTAACCAAATGCAATACACTGACAGATTGCAACAGCATGTGTATTTTAGATCTAGGCGTCAGGGTATGAAGAATACAGGAACAGTGTATAATTCTGCACATTATTTTTCTTTAGTCTTAAGGCTGAATTTCTTTTCTAGATAATTGAATTATGTCTGGACAGGCATTTAATCAAACAAATTTCCTGCCGTTTTATAGAAAAAAAGCCTTTTTGTGGGAATAGCACATCTAAATTACTTCTGAATTTAGCTGAATGTGTGTCAGAGATACTTTGTATAATAGTTCTTATAATTGATTTTTCAATATATCACTGTGGCGTCAGAAACTAATTTTCCCCTTAGTTTTCATTTTACTATGTTTTTGTATGTGGAACTTGGAGGATATTGGTTTAGTACATAGAAGTTGCCTTGTGCTTGGTACAATACCGGTGTATTTGCTAGCCAGTGCAATGTTTTTAAAGGGCATGTCTTCACATTTTTATTGGCAAAGGTTATGTCTTGAATGGCAAACTGATAGTACATTACTAAGTAAGCACCTTTTTGTCATGCTTTGGTTTATGTGTATCGTGGATTATTCCCATTCTGTATAAATATCCAGTTTTTTGGTGGTGAATGGTGGCATAGCTGGTTGGTGGCCAGTCACTAGTGGTGTTCCCCAGATCTCAATATTGGGACCAGTCCTGTTCAGTATGATGATCAGGATGAGAGGATTGGGTGCACCCTCAGTAAGTTTGTGGATGACACCAAATTAGGAGGGAGCATTGATCTGCTGGAGAGTAAGAATGCTTTGTAGGCTGGATTGATGGGCTGAGAGCAATGATATGAGGTTCAACAAGGTTCATCCAAGTCCAGCACTTGGGTCACTACATCCCCATGCATCACTACGGGCTGAGGGAAGAGTGGCTGGAAAACTGCCTAGAGGGAAATGAGCTGTGGGTGCTGGCTTGACAGCAACTGAACATGAGCCAGTATGTGCTCAGGTGGCCAAGAAAGCCAATGGCATCCTGAGCTATATTGGGAATAATGTGGCCAGCAGGACTAGGAACATGATTGTCCCATGAACTCAGCAATGCTGCAGCCGCATCTCAAATTGTGTCCATTTCTGGGCCCCTTGTTACAAGAAGCATGTTCAGAGAAGGGTAACAAAGCTGTTTGAAGGGTCTAGAGCATGTGTCTTATGAGAGGTGGCTGAGGGAGCTGCAGTTGTTTATTCTGGAGAAAAGAAGTCTCAGTGGTTACCTTATCACTCTGCAACTACCTGGAAGGAGATGGGGGTTGGCCTCTTCTCCCAGGAACCAGGACAGGAGGAAATGGCCTCAAGCTGTGCCAAAGGTTCAGGCTGGATATCAGGAAGAATTTCTTCACAGTTGTTAAACATTAGAATGGACTGCCTAGGGAGATGGTAGAATGGCCATCCCTGGAGATGTTCAAGAAACATCTGGATGTGTCTGTCACTTAGTGCCATGGTCTAGTCAACTAGGTGATTTTCGTCCGAAGGTTGGACTTGATATCAGAGGTCTTTTCCAACCTGAATGTTTCTATGGTTCTATGATTCTAAGTACTTTCTATAGTGAAGAAGTATTTAGCTGTATATTAACACATATGTGAATGGGTCACAGAGTCAAGCCTGGCCAAACAGAAAAGTTGAAATGTGGCCATCCTCACAGTGAATGAGGGTCAGCTGATCTAAGAGCACTATGAGGATATACTGTATTCTGGTGATGTTTCCTGTATTGTTTTCTTGAGAACATTAAGTTCTGCAGTTCTCAGCAAGCAGAGAAAAGGAATAGCTAGCGTGGTACAGTGAAAGTCAGTGTAAGTCTAATTTGTCTGTTAAAATGAGAGTGTGGCTGCAAAGGAGGTGGGACTTGTCAGGCTGGCACCTGATCCCCATTTCTCCTTACATTTTCACCACCTGCCCTGCATGTTCCTTAAAATATGGGAGGAACAAAAACATGATTGGTTTTGTTGACTGGTTCTGAAAATTGTTTTGGAGCTTAATCGCTTGAGCTGAATGAACAATTTATGCTGCCTTTTCATCTTCTGAGGTGCTGTGCTTTAAAAATTTGCTGCAATAGCTTTTCACCAGTTAAGATAAAAGTATATGAGAAAGAGTTGGAAATATCTAGTAAATAGAAAAGGTTTTGTCTTTCCCTTTTTGCTCAAATGTTTGCTGTGTTGGCTGGGATCAGTAAGCTACCTGTAAAATAAGTTCCATCCTGGGATGAGAAGGAAGAGGTAAGAGGCTTTAATTAATCATATAGAAATAGCCATTTTCTCAAAATAAGGACTAAATACAAGATGTTTGAAGCCAGGCTTGCTGGGTTTCAGGGTAGGATGTGCCTACAGAATTTACTAGTGAGATCATGGAATAGGACAGAAAATTTCTCCCTAATGCCAAAGGCAACTTCATTTTTCCCTCAAGTTCTTTTTATGAAACAACTGTTGAGGTTCCCCTTTCAAGTTTATATTCTGGTAATGAATCAAAGGATTGATTTATTATTAGAATACAGGTCTGGATTCCCCACTGCCCCACATCTTCAGATGCAGATTTGGCTGTGTGAATGTCCGCATACTTGGTATGTCGTCTATATTCATTTAACATTGAGATTGTGAGGGTCAATTGGTGAAACAGCAGTTCACAGAATTTATGTGTGACATTCATATTTCTTAATGTGGTTTGTTAGGGGAATATCTATGTGTTGAAAATAAAGTAAAACTTTCAGTCCCTGTGATATCTTTAAAACAGATCTTTGCAGTACACACATAATATAGTTTTATTCCATTTTTATAATTTGATTTGATATCCAATATTCTTTAATCATAGCATTTGAGCAAGGCTGTATTGAGTCTGTAACTCCCTCTGTGTAATATCTTTTCCAACAGGTAATGATTAACAGTAATTTTCACATTATTGTTGCTGTTGATGCTGGTTTATTGACTTGGCCTTCATGTTATTCACATTGTTACTTGCATTCCACCTGCATTTGAAAATTACTTACAAGAGAATAAATGTCTGAAGCTTGAGATCCAGAGCTTTCATGTTAAAAGAGTAAAGCCATCCTAATTTCTTTCCATCATAAACATATTTTTTATCCTTTTGAGTGATTCTGTCACCCACTTTGCTTTGGCAAGTGGAGAATTATGCACAGAATTTCTGACCACAAGGCGCTTGCTTGAAGTTGCCAAGTAAACTATATTTCCATAAAGTGAAACAAAAGTAATGAGATTTTCTCTCTGAGAGGAGAAACTCCTGGAAATGCACATGAAAATATTTCCTGCACCCATGATTGTTTTTTACAGCTATCTGTGCTAACTACTGCAATCTTCAGAGTTACTGTCAGTAACAGGATGATTTTTTTCCCCAGCTTGCAATGTAAACTCACAGCTCATGAGAGGCACTGTGGCCGTCCCAGGTGGGCTGGTGCCACCACTGGGTGCTATCTCCTAGGAAGCTAGCCTCACAGAAGCTGTGCATCCTGACACTGTGTACAACTCTCCCTGTGCTTCCCCCCTGTCCAGTCCCTGGGTTGTGCAGTACTGAGAGAACTGGGTATTGAGGTCAGTACTTGTTTGAAGGTTTTGTGCGTTTGGAACTCCTGAAACAGATGGGAAAAAGAAGAAGAACCAAACCCCAAAACTGCAGGTTCAGTTTGTGAGATACTGAGATTTCCAAGAGAAAGTGAATTCCTGATGCCTTTGGCATTGTTGTGGACTGATGGATTAGGGGAAGGTCTGTGCCTGGCAAGGTTCAGCCAGAAACACAGAGGAAGTACTAGAGAGTGCTGCTGACAAAGAAACAAAGCAGACATCAGACTGCTAGTTATCTGAAGAAAAGACAGGCTTAAAGGGCTTTTGAGGATGGTAATCATAGCAGCTTCTAAGAAGTATCTGAGGTAGATCAGACACACCATTTAAGTAATTTCAGATAACCTTGAATGATTGCATTGTGCCAGTAGAGTGGTTTCTGGTCCAATGCACCAATTAATTTAGTGGGTCTGATGCTGGCCAAATACCAGTGCACCCACTAGCATGATTTACTCATTTTCTGCTGTGAGATTATGGTTTAAAAGCAGAGCAAAGCAGGCTCAAAACTTAAAAGGGTATAAAGAAAACCTTATTAACAGAATTAAGAAAAAAAATAACGAGAAACCAGAATGAACCTTCAGAACACTTTTCCTCCTGCCACCTTCTCTTTTCTTTCCCACTAACAATGTAAAGAGGCAAAATCTCAGACTTTCTGTCAGTTTACTACCTCTAGAATAGTCTTTCTTCAGTTCTTTTAGGGAGAGGAGTTTCTCTTGCCATGCCATGGAGACTTCTCCACAAGAAACAGTTCTCTTGTGGCATCAAGGTCACAGTGAATCAGCTGCCCAGGATAGGAAAATCTATTCGCAATGTGAAAGTTCCTCCCATGCCTTGCAGCTCTTCCACAGCTGCTTTCATGGGACATGTCAAATTATGGGGTATTATTTTAAGGATGAGCTGTTCTAGCATAAAAGCAAAGGTTCTCTTCATCCATCTCTGGGAAAAAAAGGTTTTCTTCTTCTGTTCTTGGGGCAAGGTTTCTCATTTCGTTCTGTTCAAGCTTCTCATTGGATCACAGTTACTTCAACATCTTCTCACTTCAGAACTGGTGCCTCTGCTTATAGCAGAGAATGGTTAGAATGCTACATCCCCCCAATGCATTCCATGAGTTAGGGAAAAGTCTGATGTATCAATCATATCTTCACCATAGTGTTACAAGGGAGTTCAGCCCAAGACTAAGGCATCTCCTCATTCTATTCCCACCTGGGATTTGACTCCTTCTTTACTGTCCTTAATGTCTCTATATGTTGTTTCTCTACATGTCTTTACTCTTTCCTTTTCTCTCACTTGAGAGAGGATTGATGTCTGCAAGTTTCATCTCTGCACTAGAAGAGATAGTATCTCACCCATGCCTATGGATGGCCATGTGCTCTCTGCCAGGCGGTGGCCAGAGCTGTTGTGGTGAAGTATTTCAGGTGGCGCTTGGCAGGGGGCTGTGCCAGGATCTCAGGGCCTGGGTCAGAGTGGCAGCAGCCGCCCTGGCTTCATGGCTGTCCTCCAGGCCCTGCTGCACTCAGCTCCAGCCACGGGCTGCTCTCCATGCAGGCTGCAGAGCCGTCTCTGTTCTCAGCTGCATGATCTTTCAGCAGCACCAGCAGAATGGCTCGGCAGCTCACAGCTGGAGCGGAGTGCAGCTTGGCTCCACCTGAGTGGTTCAAACTCGGCAGCAGAATCTTGGCTGAGCGGTGAAGCGAGCCCAGCCCAGCCAGTGCCCAGTTACCTGTTCAAAGCCCAGTAGCAAGTGACAGCTTCCTGCGGTTTGTTCATTTTTGCATGTGTCTTCACAGAGGAGTGTCCAGCTTTCGTAGTGGTTTAACAGGGTGTCAATATTCAAACCTAGCCAGCTGATTGGTTCTGCTGCCTTGAGAGGAAGCTGTTAACAGTCCTCACAGAGAATTACTTAGTAAATAATGGATTTTCCCTTTAACTCAAAACCAAGCTATGTTAAACCATGACAGCCAGTCAGTTCCCAGTCAGTAATATCAATAATCCTCTTCATGTTCTTGTAGTTTTAAAATATATTACAAAGAATTATTTTAGAGGAAAGTGTGGTATCTGTGGAATTTTGTGTTGGAACAAGTAAGGTGTATGCACATGAGGGGGCCTCTGAGATTAAATTACTCTGAGCTGTACTTGATGTCAGTCATATGGAAACTCAGAACCAGATTTTTTATCTGAAAAAAATCCCTAGCCTTTTATGAGCTCAGACATGCATAATTGCACTGCATATGTGGATAACTGTGACCCACATTCCTTTGTACCTCAGTTGTTGTGGAAAGAAGGTACATGAGTATGTTCAGGAGGTTACTATTAAATTAATTAGTACATCTTTATATCCTTGAAGCCTCACTGAAGGCATTTAGAGAACTGCAAGACAGGGAGAGATAAGCAGGAGCAAAATAAAAATTTTGCTTTCCAAACCATAGAAAAACCTATGAATTGTTGATAGCACAGATGAAGGACTTAGACCAAGATCATGAAGAATGATTTGAAGGAGCCATTTCAAACATCATCACAGAGAAGAGATTTTAGGTTCCTGACATGTTTGTTCTACTCAGCTTTGCAAGCCACGTGTATAGGAAGCAGATTACCAGCTATGAACAGACATACGTTTTGTGACATCTCCCAAAAGTAAGAAGTTCTTAAAATGCAGGTCAAGCCTATATGATTGTCCTGTTGTGTGGAACAAAACATCCAGATGTTCATCTAAACACTCATTTGGGAAAGTGTCCCTTCTCACAAAAAGTTGACATTGAAATTAATGAGCAATAAGTATGCCTTTTAGTCAGGGTTTGTGATGAGAATAAAAAACTGTACAAATTTAATTTTAGCAAATTTTCCCGGTGCCTAGTGTAAGCTTCTACCTTTGGTGCAGGTCAGAGAATTTCCAAATAGCTAGTGGGGTTAGTTATAAAATCTATATGCCAGAGAGGATATAGTAGGTAGATGCATAGTACCTAACTTTTGAGACTTAGCATAGCCTGAGGTGGACAGTGCAAGCAGCCCTCCCTTGTGATATTTTCTCAGGATATTTGTTTTAAGACTTCTTGGATGACGATACTGTTCATGATCCTCTGTCGTGTTAAGTGCACTGGTTCACAGACAGGCATCACAGAACAAGATAACAAATCACAGCAGGGAAAGCAGTAACAAGAGTGTGTGCTCTGACAACAGATGCAGAGTTCCTTGGAACTCACTCTTGTCATTCTGCTTTTGTATCCTTTGGAAAACAAGCAGCATCACAGGAAAAAATCCTAACAAGTTAAGTAAATTTTTAACATCTTCAAAACAGGAATGTTCTGCCAACATATTATCAAGACTTCCAGGACATTTTCTCATCAGTTCCAGAATGTATGCACTAGTAGCCAAGATTTGTGAGGAGGATTTTTTTTCAGTACAAACAACAACAATAAAAAAAAAGAACTTTGAGTATAACTAAGAAAGAGAAATGTAAACTGCTGGCAAATGTATTTTCGAGCAACTTGAGGATTTTTCCCTTATAAAAATATACAGATTATTGTAATAATTCCTCAATGAAGTTTCAATATATTTCATTGGTGATTTTAATCAAAAGTTTCTTAAAAATAAAAGTTCATCCGAAGAGTTTTTAGAACTATGATGTGAACTCTGGCACAGATGGTCAGCACTATTCAGCACAATACAGAAATTACCTTAAGTTCAGAAATTAATATAACTTTCTATTGAGAGCACATCTGGCATATCCTTTTTGCATGTCTAGTATTGCTCTGCTGCATCTCCTTGTTGACTCTGCGAGTGCAGTATCTACTTGTAGGTAGTGTGCTTAGAAAAGCAAAGAGCTAGCAGGTCATAAATGAGTGTTAGAACAGTTGAACACCTTCTCTGCAAGAACACTGGTGAATGCAAAATAACACAAATGACCTGTTCTTTTATGAATGTTCGCTTTTGCTGATAGTCATAATATGGTAGAAGAGTTGTCAGATAGATAAAAGCCTGGTATTGGAGTACCAGTGTTGAAGGGCAGTTAATGGGCTGGGGAAGATTACTTGAGGAGATGTTTTAGGCAAGGAACTTGCAGCCAGTCATGGGTGGAGATGAGTGGGGAGAAAGTTGAAGAAGTTGAAGACTGATGACTGTGGATTGACGCCAAGGTCAGCATCAGTTCAGAGGAGCTGTTCTACCTTTGGGGAAGAAATGAGTGATAGATGGGAAAAGTAAAAATTGAATATAATTATATGAACTGTCAGATCAGGCTCAGGAAGATTGGGAGTTTTTGGTTGGACCAGAGGGAGAGAATGGTCAGGTTGTACTGGCTAGCCAATAAGTCATCCCATACAAGCTATGCAAGACTCACTTGGGAAAAAAAACATATTGGGTCTGATTTGAAAATGGTAAGTCAAGATGAGGCTGCAGAAGTTTCAATGTCTTGAACTTGACTGTTTTATTGCTCATGTTATAATGATGAGGAACCCTTTTTTTCAGCGATAAAAAACTCTGAGAAACAGACTGTGATCCAGCCTGAGCTTCATATTTCTCACAACCAGGTCAACATTTGCAAAGAAGTAATAATACTGTTATTTGACTACATATCTGACTATTTCTCTAATTGTCTAAGAGTATGTAACACTCTAAAATGTTTCAGAAAGAAAGTTTTCCAGTTAAAGCTTCACACTGTCTTGTTGGAAGGGAAACAGCCAACCCTTTTAGCTATGCTTTCTGTGCAAACTAGGAGCTGCTGTCTAACTCATGCAGTAAGCTGAGTTTTTCAAATGGGTTGTATAGTTATAGAGAAGCATTGTTCACTAAAAGCATGACCTAACATCAGCAAGAAGTGGTATCTGCAATTTCTGTAAGCCCTTATTTGCACTGCTGTTCCCTATTTGTAAGATAAGATAGCACCAACCCTTCAGCCTCCTGGAACAGTGTGAAAATTGAGTTTAGAGAGCAGACCACCATAGGAAATCACATAAAGAAACAATTTTCTCTCCCTTCAGAACAGCACACTGAAATTGAGGCCTGAAGCTAAACAGGCTTCAGTGAAGGAAAACCAGAATATTTACTCATTAACTGAGATTCTCCATCTTAATCACAAAGCAAGCCAAAGAGTCTATGGGAAAAGTTCTCTGGGTAGCCTTTAATTTATAAATTTGTGGGAGGCTGAACGAGTATGATGCAGACAAACTTATTTCTGCTGTTTCCTAGCATTGAAAAGTTTTATTGTGCACCATTACTGGAATCACTCAAGTTGGAAGGGACCCACAAGGATCACTAACTCCTAACTCCTTGTTCCTCATGGACTCCCTAATTAAACCATATAACCTAGAGCACTGTCCAGATACTTTCAGAGCTCTGACAGATTTGGTGCCCTGACCACTTTCCTAGAGAGCCTGTTGCTGTGATCGACCACCCTCTCGGGGAATAACCTTTTCATATTCCATTCTGAACTTCAGTAATGTTATTAGTATTAATCATTAAACTGGGCAGTACGCTGATAAGGTCAGAAAGTCATTTAAGTCAATCTTCCTGCATCCATTAAACTTCTCCAAGCAACAATAGCAAAACCAGTGAATTCAACGTTATCTTGTCATTTCCTTTTACAGGCAATAAAACCATGGGCATCTGCCTGCCAGCTGTCTGGTCTGCAAAGGCATTAATGTGCAAAATGAAGAAGGAGTGCTCTTCTTCTGTTATCAATATGAGGAGTCTCTCAATTATCCTTGTCTTTGACATCTCTGAAGGGATATGGCCTTGAGGAGAAGAGACAGTCTCTTGGGTTTGCCTGGTCATTGTCACCATACTGGACAGCTAATTAGAAACCTCTCTTGAAAGAGCACAGGCTAGATGTTGATGGAAGAGAGTTCATAGTTTGCCCCAGTTAGCAAGGGACATTTGAATGACCCAGAACCAAGAATGTTTTCAGAGGAAACAGCTGTGAAATTTTTCATTTGGCTATGCAGCTGCTTAGACTTTGTGTTCTCTCAATCACTCATAATACTGGAGAACCTTCCAGATTCCTGAGAGGAAAAGGCTACTGAAAGGGATTCTTTGCCCATGAAGTACTTTAGATTCGTGGTCGTTTAGATGAGAAAATCTAACATAGATATGGATGATAGCTCTGTACTACTGAAGGTAGATATTTGATTTGCTAAGCAGTGCCATATTTTATATTTCCAAAAATGGAAGCCTGCTAAAGGTTGCAAGGAAGCAAATACATAGAGAACATGAATGGGAAGGCCACTCCTCTGGCATTTTAGTAGTGTTGCAGTAATGTCACTCCATTAGGCATCTCCAGGTGTGCACTGATTTTCTCCTTACATTATTTTTGCTTCTCATGAAACCAGTGAAATACTATCTGAGTCAGGTAAGAAAGACAGTATTTAGTCTATCATTTTCTAGAAATATGTGCCCTGATTTGAACGATGATTTTGAAGCTAAATGTGTGTAGAGCAGTAATGTGCTCAGGTCAGAATGTGAAAGGCAGAGAAGCATTTCCTGGAGATGCCTATAATCCCTGTTCATATTTCAGGAACCTCCTTCCACTCGTGCTTGTTCCAGCTGAGAATGTTACTTTAAAGTGCATATTTGAAGTAACTCAGGAAATGAGCATGAGCTTTGCAAACTGCTGTAAATACTGAAAATAGGTCAAGTAAATAATATGTTCTGTAGCAAAGAGATTCTCAGCTGCATGTCTGGAATAAAGTTATTTGTAGGTTGAGATATCTAAAATTTAGGCATTTGTATTATAGCACATACCATAAGCACTATAGTTTGGATGATGACCTAATCAACAGTAGGGCCTAGAGAGGTATCCAACCGAGTCTAAATTAAACACCTGCATTTGGTCTGATGAACTGTTTTCTATATCCTTTTATTACCATGTGAGCAGTGACATGTAAATCACATAGCAGTCACTTGCTGTGTAGGCTCTTAAAAGCATATATCAGATTCCAGAGATGAATCACTCTCCTAAAGTTTAGTGAGATGAACTTGCCCACAGTGGCAGAGAATTAAACTGTTCCCTGATAATCTTGCAATGGGAATGTGCTCATCTGGAGCTAGGCACTTATTTTATGGATTTACCAGGATTTCTGTTGCAGTGGAATCACCAGTCAGGCCAGGATAGTGCTGCTCCAACCTTTTGCATTTGAATTATTGACTGTCCATAGTCAATATTCAGCATGAAAAGATGCTCTCCTCTACTTAATCTATGCCACCACTGTCTCACTAAAGAAGGTTGGTATCCATACCAGCGTGGCTCATCTTGTGGACCAGTGCAAGAGATCAGGGCATTGGATGTCACCAGAACCAGATTAACTTTCTCTTGGCATGGTTTGGTCACTGGTTTCCAACACTATTCTCTCTTTATGATACAGGTACCTGGAAAAACTGCCTTAGAAAACCTATACTCTGGACTCATCATTTGAAAGCTTTCTTTTAATAAATGGAGGGAAGAACTGAGTTATCCAGGAATTTGGGCTGATTCCCTGACTTTAAAATGTTTAGTCGTGCAGTATTTCCTCATTATCTGTCTCTTAGAGCAAGGTTCTGATGGCTGTCTTCTTCCCAATGCTGGTCTGACTAATGTGGAATAAGGAAGTCCAACACAGTGCTATGATGGGAAATAATTCATTTTCTATGATACTTCATCATGTTGCTGTTTCTTAGGAATCTTCTTTTTTTTCCCCAAATTTGCAATCTCATGATCTTTTTTATTTTATTGCAGGAGGAGCTGGGCATTGCTTGTGAGTTACTGGAATCAGATTTCCTCAAGTGCAGTGTGGGATTTCCTTTCATGAGATCCAAATCTAGGGTAATGTGATTTTTTTCTGTTGCGATTTGCAGAATAATGGTTCGTTTAACTCTGTCTCCAAGGAGTGGCTGGAAAGCCACTGCTCTGTTAAATGTCTATTATTGATACTTTCTCTAGCTTGCTAAGCCAGATATCCAAGTCTTTCACAGTTACAGAGACTAGCTATCCTAATTCCCACCAGACAGAGCCAATGACAGCGCCCAGGGCACTGCAATAAAAAGGCTTTGAAAAATAGTGCAAGAGTTGCAGCTGTGAAAAACTTGCATATTTCCTCTGCAGAAAATTAGAAAATAACTCTCCATCTGATTTATGTCGCCTCTGTAAGTTTTTTTGTATTCTTTCACATAAAGTGCAACTGGATTTATACAAATGACAATGAAAATACACTAATGGCTTTTTCATCTCATGGTCTTCTGGTAGATTTTCAGAGGGCTTCATTCCGTAAGGGAAGATGCACTCCCTCATAATGTCTAAAAACCCAGATGGGTTCTTTCTGTCACTCAAATGATCTATATAAATGACCAACCCAGAAAGGTGAGAAAATGAGGAATAACTTACAGATAACCTGAAAAAAACGAGTCTAAAATTTTTATTAAAGTTTCAGTTTCAAAAGAAAATCCTTTCCATTTGAATTGATGTATCCTTTGCCCCAACATAAAAGTTTTTGGTTTGTGTTTTTTTAATGGACGCTTTTGTGCTATTCTGAAAAAGTAAAATATACTTTAAATAGGATTGAAAAAATGCATACAGTGGCAAAATATTATCTAGAATGTAAGAATGTAAGTCATTGAAATTACAGTGCATTTGGACACTCTTTCATTTGGCCAAAGTCTGTTTTGGAGTTAGGCAGAAAAATCATACGGAGAAGTCATTCATTAAAGTAAAATTCTTATTTCAAAATTAGAACCTGTTTTCACCCATTATGATGGGTGTCCTCAATGCTGCTTTAGCTTGTGCCACTTGTTTCCAAGTGTATCTGTCGTGTTTCAGCTTGGCAACCTCTGGACCTGGTCCAGCCAGGGGTGGTGTGGCAAATAACAGGGCAGGCACAATTGGGTGACCTGAAAAGTAAAACTGCTTTAATGACAAAATAACAAACGCCAAAAGGCAAACACTCAGTATAGGGTCAACCACAAAAGAGGGGAAAAATGTGAATGCAATAATATATATTCAGAAATCTGAGGATGGGTCTGAAGGCAGGGTTCCAATCACAAACTGAGATTAAGAGTATTAAAATAATGTAGCAAACAACAATGAATCAGGGGAGAAAATGAAAAACATTCTGGAAGTATAACCTTATTTGAACAGGCTTGCTGTCATCCTGCTTACAGGCCCGACTCCCATGGTCTTAGATTAATACCCAAGGCTGATTTATTATCATTCCCAGTCAGTTCTCTCTCCACACAGGCCTGTGGAATGGCCTTTATTCCCCCAAAAGATCTCTTTTTCAGAAAATATCATATAGAGTGGTGCTGAGACAGTTGCAGGTAGTGGTTCTCCTGTACTAGAAGACTAATTCCAAGGCAGATGATTTCCTCAAGAAATATCTTTGAACAGCAATTCTAGTAAAGGCCTTCTCTTAATGAAGCAAATCCCAAACTCTATATATAGTGTTTGAAGAGAAACACAATTACTAAGACTTAAAAGCTAATTTGCAGTAGAGGAAGCACTCCTGTGTGTATCAAAATATACTTCTTTTGTACAATTAGGCTAGTCAAATATAAATAAAGTTTAGGAATAAATACATTTTGAAACAACATGCTGTGTCTCTAAATACTGGTTTGTTTTTTTTGCATAGTATGAATTCAGTGTGATCTTTGACACAAGCCACTTGACCGGGCAGGAAGAAGCACTTACCTTCCTTGTCACTGCCCAAAGGTAAGAGGACTCTTACATGTCTGGATGACTTGCATATTCTGTTTTACATGAAGTGTGTATTACATGTGTGTGACTGTTGCATGATATTAGCTGTAGATTTGTAAATATGTAGTAAATTAAGTTAAATTACATGGGCTAGATGAATGTGTTTTGGTGATGCAGAGGAACTATATATTGAAGCTTCCTGAAAAAGGAGGTAGGATCATGCATAGGTTATCTTTGCCAGGCAGTTGCAGTTCTGAAGGATCATTCTGTATTCTCTCAGTTGAAAGGCTCTTGTGTTTCAGTGGCTATTTCTTTGGGCCATGCATCAAGCTCAGCTCACATGTGGTTGATGATCAACTACAAGATAGACCCATTTGTTCCAGCATTTGAATGAAAATGTGCTAAGATGCAAACCAAAAAAGACAAATGCTTTAATCAGATGGTCAAAGACCCCACTCTTCGGCTCTAAAGTCATGTATCTATTTTCCCCCTTCTGGATCTTCAGTGAGCTGTGACAAACTGTGGAAAACATCTGGGTAGGGTACTTCCCAAAGGGCACTTGAAATAAGCGTTGAAGTAGGGTGTTAGCAAGTATGCATGCATAGGCATTTTGTCTTGGGTAGGATAAAAGGTGTGACACATGCTCTGTGCCTTCTAAGATGATGTGCCACGACGAAGCAGACTGCAGGCTGATTCAGTCACAAGCGCTGTCAATGTCTGTATGGGAACCAATATGCAGCTACATTAACATTGGCCATGAAGTGCTGCTTTGATGTGTTGGGTGTTTAGTTCCTCCTCCCATTTACTGTGTAAATGAGCCAACTTCATATTCTTACATATCCAAATCAAGATCTTCAGCCTGAATTCTCCTCCCAAATGGGATGACACCTCTACAGAAAGCTAGAGATGAGAGATAAGATGTAGCAGCTGCTGAGTGAGTGATCGCTGTCATAAGGCATAGTCCTCCCCTGCAGTAACAGCTGTAGATAGGAACAAGATCCTGCAGCACGTAGGACTGGTATGAGATGCTGAAAGTAAGACATGTCACTATGTCTTGCATGTTAGTGAAGTTTTATTCTCCATCAGAAGTTCATCATGTGACCCTGTGATGCTTCTCAGTCAGAGATATCACTGTCTGCTAGGTGAATGCCAGCTGGTGCAAAGATGGGTCAGCAGTGCTTTAAATTTGCCTAGCCAGTGTTTTCCAACCTTGGATAGTACAGGACTTCCCTCTGTAAACTGACTTTTATATTTCTGTAGCCTACCAGTGAGAAGTGTTAGTCTGTGCCTTTAGATGAGCAAGGAAATAAACAGTAACTATTACACATTGAGTAAATTCTTAGAGGTGTTAACGAGAAAGTTTCTCCCTGTAGAATGTTGAGAGAGAGGTAGCTATGTTTTGAAGGATTTAGCTGAACCTCCAAAGAGAGTAGTACAGATCTCAATGCTGATTACCCTCATTTTCTCTGTGAGTTTAGGCAAATTGCTCAATTCCCTGGATGTCAAATGAATGTAACAAAATCTTTCTTCCACAAGAGTTGCAGGGAGCCTTGAGGTAAATTCATTGATAAGGAAATTGAGAGATAGTAACTGTGCTGCAGTCAGACTGCATTAGGTGAAGACATTGTTTCCACAAAGAACTGGAGCTAGTCTGGCAGAAATAGCTGGACTGGGAAGCTATGTCATGCTGTTACGGGAAAGCAAATGTTGCCCTTAAGTGTCTACTTGAGCCTGTCCTGTGTAGCTGAAAATTTGGCAGTAGAATCTGTGACAAGGGGCTGGTTCAACATTGGATAATTGGAGAAAGAAGTAAACATTACATTACATTGCTCTTACACTATTTGATTTCTCTTAAAAAAACAAGAAACCTTCTCTGCTTCCAAGTGTGAACTGTTTTTCTAGAGCTAGGTTCACTGAATTGTGTTCTCCATTTTTGATAATATCTTTACTCCACTGGAAACAGATAAGAACATATCCATGAACCCTGTATAGGATTCTACTTGCTTATTCTGTTTGCCACCATGGTATCTTGGTATTTATGTTGGATGAGAAATACCTCCATTTTGGACTCTTCTGTGAGCCTGTTCAGAGGAAAAGCGTTTATTAAGTGGAGCTCTTTCCCAGGAGTGAAAGTCTATGGAGTTTCTGTCTGGGCCTTAGCTTTATCAGCAGACATATGCAATGTGTCAGTTGCAGAAAGCTGAGCTGTGTCTAAGCATGTATGTAGCTAGCAGGTTCTATTTTTGTAATCTGAGCAACTCATAAACTGCAGGTATCACTTGGGATGTTAGTGCCCGCTGTTGCCTCAGTGATACTGTCCTCAAATAATATGATCATATCTTTTGTTTTGCCAGTTTGAGTTGTGAGTAAATCTGATGAACTGCAAGGCAAAAGTGATTCCAGGGTCACTGCTGAAGAAATTGGAAATACATGTAACATATCTTCCAAGACTGTTGTTCTGAGCTCCCACCCAACAAGCAGACTCATCATCAGAATTAGAATTAGAATTAGTTGCAGGTTTGCATGCTAGACAAGCAGTACAGGAACCTTTCCCAGATTTTGTACAGTAATCACACTGAAACAAACTGACTCAAATGGGAGATAATTGCTCATTTATCTTTCTTCTTTTTGGTTTTGATTGGCTGAGGCAACTGTCTTTGACAATGTAAAGTAGAGGTGCTTTCATTTTGGCAGCTAAGTATAGGAAGAGGAGGAAAGAGAGGGTGGAATTGCTGAGAGGTTATGGCCAGTTCACTACAAGAGTCTTGCCTGAAAAACTGCTTGCTGTGGCAGCAAACTGGTGCTATAGTGCAGTGCAGGTACATTGAAAACATTTTTTTACTTAGTGATGCAAAACTCTCAATGAGGTGTGTACATCCTTCACAAACTGATGTGCAGTCAGACTGGGAGAAAATGAAGCCTTGCATAGAAGTCTAAATGCTATTCTTTCTTTGCACTGTGTATGATGGCTGCTGCAGTTTCCCACAGACATTTGAATTCACACCTTGTTCCAATATACTTTTTTTTGTTGTGAGCCTGTTCTTGTCACAGCCACAAAGCTCATGCTTTTTGTGTGTGCCCTCTCCAAGGTTGGGTGAACATTCTTAAGGAGCTGATATCACTTAAATAGAGAGACTCAGAGTACAAGGCAGAGAAACAGTAACTGTGAAACTGATATATTGCAAAGGCTGTCAATTTTCACTTTTTTATTTTTCTTTTCTGGCATAGTGGAAACCTAGAACGCACCGAATGTCTGCATGATAATACTTTAATCCTGTCAGTGCCCCTGATGCATGAAGTGGACTCATCCATAAATGGGTAAGTATCAGTCACCAAATGAAAACAAGAACAATAAGAATAATCATCAGCAATCATCATCATCATCCTAAGAATAATGTCTGAGTGTCTTCCATTGAAAAAATTAATTCTTCTCTTTGTTTACATGTAGCCAGACTGTTGATTTTTCCTTGTTTCCCAGACTCTGGTCATTCAATCTCATTCAATATCTGGAAATTTTATTCGCTTCAAACTGTACCCTATTTTCACTACTTCCTAATTAATGCTAATTAGTTACCATCATGTTTATAGTAGGTATTTTAGTGATCGTGTTTGAATTCAAGTGATACTGTAGATATGATGGACCTTAAAATTAAACTTAAAGAGAACAAGTAAACCACATCTTGTGCCTTAGAGCATGTCTTTAAGGAAATGGTTGAGAGTCACCAGGCCAAAGGTGACGTTCAAATGTTCTGGAATTTTAAAGAGATTGGTGAAGTCTAGCTGTTTACCTTTCTGTTTAATTTCACAAGCAGAATTTCCTTCTGCTTCTATTTATTTTCCTATTTCCTCTATTCCCTAGTCTGTGAGGCATCTGACTACTAACTGCAGAGCATCACTCACCCTTTGACTGAAATACTTGTATGACATATAGCCATTGTGTTTTCTCCCTAAGGCTGCACGTGTACGAGTTCCTGCCTTTGTACTTGAGTCTCTTCCCTTCCACTTTGCATCACAATCTTAAGCCTAGAATGAAAGATTTGTGGTCAGTCTCAACAGTCAGACCATTCTTTAGCATAAACAGTGCTTTGAATTGGAATTGGAGGACCTGGTCACTGAAAATGAATTAGTATTCATGTAGCCTGACAAAGCTGGCATTAATTCCTAACTAAGGAAGCAGAAACTCATCAATAGTGTCCCCAGAGGGTCAGTGTCTGTTTTAGCCACCATCTATGCGCTTCAGACTACAGGTGTTGTCTAAATGACCAATACAGGTTGGCATCAGTAGAAGTCAAATATTCCCTTGAACACTATGCTACATGTGTAGGAAAAAAGTTAACCTGAACTGACATGTGATTTGATTGAAAAGCTGAATAAACTGAGATTCAAGGCCTTGAATGGGTTTTGCCTCATAAAGTTCATCTTGTTGGATAGAAATAAAATCCTTACTGCCACAGCAGTCAGAATGGATAAAAGGCATGTTTGAGCCTGCTCAGAGAAAGGAAATGTGCTGTCAAACCTCACAAGATGACTAGCAAGGACAAAGTCTCTATATGGAGAGTACAGTCTCAGCAGCATACTCTGGAAGTTCTTGAGTGCTTTCATTGTTACAAATTCTTTAGAAATTTAGCTCTTGTTTCTTGATGCTTTGATACGGATGGATTTTTATTCAGCTTTACAGATATGAATGCTTTCATCTGTGTCTTTAGATCTCTGTTTACCTGCAGAGTACAGCATGCCAAAACATAATAAAAATTAGTTTCTCTTCTTTCTCTTCAGAATGTTTTTAAAGCGTACAGTCTCTGAATTTATAAGCCTCTCCCAAGTGCCTGTGTGGATTATATTTTTCTTTCTCATAGACAAGGCTTAGTTAATTGAAATTCACAGAAAAATCCAACGGCCAGAGAACAGTTGGGTTTATTGGAGGGCACATTCCCAGGCATGGTAATATTAGAAATACTCTTTTTTTTTGAAGCTTGTTTTATTAGCTTAATTGTCCTACATTTGAATCTAGAGGAGCAAACTTCATTCCTGGCTATAAATAGCCCAGAACAGCTTGTACCATATTTGGGATAAGCCTTCTGGTATAATAGTGCAAATGGGAGGAGAAAATCTGTCTTTCACTATTTCCCCTAGGAACTGCTGGCACAGGATGCAGGCAGGAAAAAGGAAATGTACCTAAACGGGCTTAAAATCCTATCTCAAAGTGCTCTGATTCCAAAGGACAGCCTGA
>VWYI01006502.1:6920-31265 GCA_013399455.1 Anthoscopus minutus | reverse complement strand
TTTGGCTAGCTCTAAACCCACAACACTCCATTATTGATCTTCACCTCAGTGGGTGCCCATCTGTACCTGAGAGCTACATCCACACATCCTGCTGTTGCTGTTTGTCCCTGGAAAGCAGCATTTTACTTGAGATTGGACGTTGCTGTGTTTCAGTATCCCTCCACTTTCTTTAAGTCCTTTCACTTGTGCCCAATTCTCCATGGCCCCATGACACTATGATCCCAGTACTACACTATGATCCCAGTACTGCAGATAAAATGAAAAAGATGAAAGAAATAAAGAGTAGAGAGGGAACGTGTTGGTTTTGGCAATGATCCTTTATCATCACCTCTCTCTCACTGGCTGCAGTCATCAGGTGATTCGCTCTGTGCACTCTGGGAATTGCAGACAGGTGCAGGTGAGAGCACAGAGGGCAGAGCTCTTCCTTTCAGTACACTCTATTAACAGCACCTCCTGCAGTGAGACAGTGCTGGCTGTGGCTTGTGTAGGGTTCTATCTGCAGGCTTTTGTGCATAGAGCTCCAGGCTCAGACATGTGGCTGCCCCATCCTACAACATCCAAGTTCAGATATCAGTTCTGCAGCACGTGGGAAAAATAAATGCCCCAAAAATGTGAATTTGCCACGTTCTGGTATGTCTCTAATTCATATCTGATATATATTAGTTGAGCAGCTCAGTTCCTATCTTGCCACTTTCTGTGAACCAATTTAATGCAAACAGCTGTTTAGGTGATGTTATGAGAGCACCTAGTAAATGAGCTGCACAATGAAAGAGTAAGCCATTATCAGCATTGGTTACAGGCTAGCAAAACACTCTAACTTTACAGCAAGAAGATATTTTAGTTTCTAAGAATTAGAATCAGATGGTTATCGTAGTACTGACAGGCAGTTGTAATGATGATCTCTGGTCTGGGTGGCAGTGATTGTCTCCAGGCTCTGTTACGGATTTTGACCTCACTCAATAAGTCACAGAAGGGTAGAAAAAAAAAGTGCCTTTCACTGCCACCAGCAAATTCCTTGACTCTCCTAGAACTGCATTGTGAACTAGCAATCAGGAAAGAAAATCTCCTGATGGCTGAGATACTGTCTCTCTCACGTTAAATAACCAATGGCAAGATGCAAGCCAGATGAGCTGGGAATTTATCCGTTTGTGCACAGGTTATAATCAAGTGGAAGAAATGCTTTTGTTGTTTCATCTTTGAGGATGAGTCCCTTGTAAGCTCTGCTCTATTTATAAAAAAGTAAAGGAATTCCTGGGAGAATGATAAATACAATGTAGGAAGGCAATATCTTGGCTGATTGAGGGTTATTTGCACTTCTTTTTTCCTTCCAGCCTGCAATGTTGAGTAGCAGAGTTCAAGGTAAACACTCTTGGAAACTCAAAGTTAAAATAAACTTAAAGCATGGAATTCTTTGTCATCAGCTAAAGGCCTTAGAGCCTTCATTTGCTTTCTCTTGCTCCAAATGAACTACAGCAAAAATACATGGTAGTTTGTTTCTCATTTGTTATTTAACAGCCCCAGGTGGAGGGTGTACTCTGGCATGGCAGCAGCTTGGTTGAGATACCTGCTAGAAGGAGGAGTCTGCTCCCATCAGCTGACCCAGTCACAGCTCCACTCCCCAGAGATCCTCAGCACTGTGTTACATGACAAGTACAACAGGAATATACATCCTTACCTCATGTTTTTCTTGCTTGCAAAGCAAGCTGTATTTAAAGCAAAGAAAAACAAAACTGGTTAACATGAACGGGTCTATTCAATTTTCATTTTGATTCTGACTGGAACTTGGCTTCAGAGTTTTAATTCTTTTCTAAGAACACTAGAATTGCTGTCAGGAAGACCCTGAATCATTTGATGGTCACCTTATTAATAATGCCTTCTCTTGGACAGAGAAGAAAGGGTAGAGAGAGAACCTATCCCAGATGATGTGACACCGTCAGGAAGGATTTGACTTGTGAAAAGGAAGAAGGGGTATGTATGACATGGCTACTTAGGTCTTGATCTGGAAACTAAAAGAGGAATTCATATGGAGCAAGGCCAAGTAGATATATCTCCTTAGAAGAATATACACAAAATCAAAACCTGTTTGGCATATGTGACCCTGAGTGGTGCTCCTCAAAATAGAATAGCAGTCAAGATGAGCATCTTTTGTCAAATTTTACCAGCAAGTTATATCTCTGTCATGCTAATTTGCTAATAAAAACTAGATTACTTTAACTACCAGTGATACAAAATGAACCCCTTGTTCAAAAAATAAAACTTATGTGCTCCCCACATAATCACCAACCGTACCTGCTTTACAGGAGGAGTTGTTATACCATCAATGATTGCAGCATAACCACACAGAGGGGAGAGAAGACAGTGTGACTGCCAGTCTCAGGTAGGACCACTGCCACTAAAATTGACAGCATAAATTTCAAATTTGTAAAGTATTTAGATACTTCCACTAATTTCCTTTCAGTTTCAAGAAACACTGGACTACACCATCTTCTTTAGGTGCTGGTGGAAGAACTGTAGGTAGCTGAAGACCTGCGCTTCCCATCAGTCTTTTAAGCAGAAAAGATCACTCACATTGAAGGACTATGGTATCTTGTTCAGCGTATCCTCAGCTGCTGCAGTCAGCACTGCTGAGGTCAAAAGGATGGCCTGTGTGACCAGCAATAGCAGAAAAGGGCAGAAATGGATCTCAGAGTGTCCCCAGAGTAAGGATTGTCTGAAGAGCCTTGCACTGCCTGCCATACTGTCCGTTTGCAGACAGGATTGTTCTGGTGCAGCAGCCCTACCCTCTCTTAAGGCATGAGAATTGTTGTCCCAATGAAAGTTCTTGCCGCACTATATCTGGAAAATCTTTTCTTGTCAGCCTTTCACCCATTTGGAAGCATTCAAAGTCCTTTTCTGGACTGATTTTCAAATTTTCTTGTTTTGTTTTGCTTTTCTTTGCTTTCTTCTGTGTGTGACACTGGGAGCAAAAACGAGGTTTGTAAAAACTTCAGCCCAAGATGCATTTTGTATGCTGGGTTCATACCTTAAAGGGATTTAACTTGCATATTAGAACCAGATCCTTGCTGTAGCTGAGCATTTTGCACAAGGTCATTGCAAAAGGAATTGCTTCTTTTGTTTCTTAGCAAATGCATGCTGCTCTCTGCAAATTAAGTGTTCAAGAGAAAGGCATAGCAATTCTGTATTTAGACAGGTATACAAATAATTCAGTCCTGATACATTGTACTTCCCTGCTCCCTGCTTATAAGTAATTTAATTTTTAAAAAGAGCTATAAAAGGTTAATAGGTGAGGCGTTTTCTTTCAGCATTACCACAGTGAGACAATTTTCTTTTTTCCCTCTGCTTTGGTCTATAACTGGATCAGTTATACAATGTAACTTTAATTATCTGAATACAAAATTTATTTCAGATTCTCATGACTCATATAAACATGAACCTTCTTAGTCTGCAAATTCTTCAAAGAAAAGCTCAGATAATCTTAGAACTGCAGGGGAAAGGCTTTTGCCTTGTTTGCTAGGATTTTTTGTTTGTTTTGTTTCATTTTTATTTTTGGAAGCATTATTATTGCTGTTGCCATCATCATCAGATTTGTTTGTATTTTTTCCTCATCAGCCTGGAAGCTAGAGTTAACCAGGGTTTGGATAACCAAGGTTTTCAAAGCACACAGGGACTGGGAGATCGTGTTTTTGTTTTAGAGTGTGCAGCACTCATGCCTCACCTGCCCCTGCTGTAGCAGCTCTACAGAAATTTTCCACTATGTTTAAAGGATTACTGGCTTACATAAAAAAAATTTTTTTAAATGGAAATATTTTTTACTGGGTCTTCATCCAGAATCAGCTGTGTAAGTAAAAATTGGAAGCAGTTTTGTGCCTGGAAAACAGATGGTCTTTCTTGTGTTCAAGCATGCAGCTGTGTTTGTGCTACAGCCCAAAGCATTCAGCATCAGCAAGTGGCAAAACTTACTGTGCCCTTCTGCCTCTGAGAAAGCCCTTCCCAAAAGATGCACTTTAGGGTCAGAGGATACAATGGGAGGTTATTCCAATATTTCTGAGGGTATTAAACACATACAGTTGATATTTCTGTTTTCATGTAGGATTACTTCATGAAATGAGACACACACTTGAGGTGCTTTAGAGAGGCTTTGCATGAATATGTAGGAGTATCAGAGGCAGAAATTTCAAAGCTCTGTACCAGTCAGTGTGCTGTAAGAAGCCATTGACACTGCCCTTAAATGGCAGATGTGTTTCAGGCAAGTGCTGTTACCTTCATCTGAAAAAGCCCAGGCAAGTGCAGGTGCAGTTTTCAACTTAGTAGGCACTACCTGTCTTATGCTTTTATTGTCCATAGAGCTATTATTCCCTTTATGACTTAAAAGAAGTCCTTGCTTTGAAAAGTGTGGATGGAGGTGTTATACTGCCTTTGATTCTCTTTTCTGCAGGGCTATTTTATTCTCACTTTAGTGTCTCGACCCTGTCCTAGTGTAACTTTTCTCCCACAGAGACGGATAGGTTATGCTTACTGCCTAAGGATCATTTGGTTCTTGGGTAAATTATCCAAGATTATGAGGAAATTTCCCATTGTTTTTGCATTAATTTGCTTACAGATGGCTTTGCAATATTGTTTAAAAAACACCCATCTTCATGCGCTTAATCCTGATGTTGTAACGTGTAATGCTTGAACTTAAATGAATGACAAACAATAGATTTCCTCCACAATAAAAAAGGAAATAAAATTAAGGGTGCAGAATTAACTAACTATTGCAACTCAAGACAAAATTTTAAACAACCATTTTTTTCAGTATCTTTTAGATCAAGAAGAGGTACTTATTACAAATAAAGGTATTTGTGAGAAAAACCTTATTGGTTTAGAATCTTTTGATGATGATGATGACGATGAAGCATTGTCATTCCAGTTCCACCAAAGTGGCTAGGAAACATAACCAAACACCACTTTGGAATGTCATGTACGTTGTACTTTAGTTTTACAGCAGAGCATTAATGTTGGCCTGTCATTTGCAAAGACATATTGCTTCTGAATATTGAATCTTAGTGTACATTTGAGACTCTTGATTACATCTCACTGCAATGCAGGACAAAGAGATATAGACATGAGCATCTGGTACTTTGTAAGAAATGCATTAATGTTATATTAATGTGCAATATATTAATGTGTTATCCCTCTCCTCAATGCCTAGTGAACAAATGAGTACCAGTGTTGTCCTTAAAACCACTAATCACACTTCCCTTTGTTTATGTCAAGGTTAATGTTACACTCCCACACAATACAGTGATTTGAGGGGCATAAACACTCATATTATAGGTTGACTGTAAATAATGAAAGTCCTAAAGTCAAAGTTTTATACTATTTATTGATAATACCTGTTACTTAGGTGGAATTACAGCTTATATGTGGAAGAGCACAGCAAGTCAGCTCTGGCAGGTTTATACTTTTTGTCATGAGACAACATATAAAACAAGGTGGTGCATTTTGCTTCCTCACACCGCCATCATAATCCTAACACTATGCTCTGGAGAGACAGCGGGGTGAGCAGTGGGCAACAGCCAAGAAGAAGTCCCTTGGAGCTAAACCAAAGCCAAGTGCCTTTTCATGCTGTAGAACTAGAGGACTGTATGAGTCCTGAGAAGTTGCCTGGATCACCATGCAATGCATCAGGACAAATGTAGGTACATTTATACTGAAAAAAGTGAGGATTCAAATCTATGTATAATGTATTCTGAAGGACCCTACATCGACTGCTATTAAGAACGGGTTTTTTTAGGGTCCAATAAAAGCTTTCCCACTGAATTATTAAATCTGTGACTTTTTGTTCTACCCAGCAAGGATAAGAACTCCTTTTTCTTTTTCACTTTGCAAATTACTCTTATGCTTTTCATGTGGCTTGAAGGTTGTTTCTGTTCCACTCTCTGCAGGGGTTGTCCAGTCCTCCATTTATGCTGTAGAAGTTGACATGAGTCATAGTGACATTCTGAAAATTTTACTGGTATGAAGATTTTTGGTTCAATAGTTTTTCCAGGTAGTTTTCTTTAGAAAACTATGCAAGGTATTAACTGTGCTATTTTCAGAGATTACATTTTGGATAAATGTTAATATTAAGTTTGTATCGCCATTGCTTTTCAAAGCAATAAGTCTGTGCAATTCCCTTCAGGTAGTTCAATTCCTCTATAAAAATTGCCAAATATACCTTACTACAGCACAGTAATTCCCTGTAAAGACTTGCTATTCCAGACAAAGGGCTTGGTTCTTCTGTAGGTGGAAACTGTTTTGCAGCAGGCTCTCCATTCCATTTCCTCCTGTGGTTGTTCTTTGTGCACATGAAGTGCAGCTTAGAGAGTTTAAAATTGAGCTTAAATATTTCTCTCACTTTAAGACAATAGGGATTTATGTTTTTGTAGGTCACCAAAGGTTTCTAAGCATCAACTTCTGCATGGAGACAGTTTTGAAGATTAATTTTTTCAGATTCAGATTAACTAACTTCTCAATATCTCCTTACAAAAAAACTATGGAAAATACCTGTTCAACAGTGCTTATTCTTCTATATTGCAGCTGAGCTTTGTTCCTGACCCATTCCTTCTTATAAACCTCAGTTCAAATATTCAGTTTTCCAGTTGGTCTGGAAATAATGGAAAAAAGGAAGTGTTGGATCTCTTTCTAGTTCAGAAATTGGAATTCCTTGTCCAATAGAATGGAATGGAAGTAACATGCAATCTCACAGACCAATTTTTCACCAACACTGAAAACTGCTCTTAGGTTCTCAATGACTGTCTTGGAAGCAACTAGGAAAGAACAAGGTATATCACATAGTTAACCAAAGCATTAAATTTCTATAATGACAGGACATAATTTAGCTCCATTGGTACTAGAAAAACTCTGATCTTGAATTAGGAATTCTTGTTATTGTGCGAAATCTGTTACTTGTTACCATGCTAAGTAGCACTTGATTCATCATTTGGCTATCCTAATTTCTAGGAAACAGATGAAAGGGAAAGCGTTACTCTGTATCATCAATTCAAATATATTTTGGCTGCAGACTCTGATGGAGAATTCTGGTGCATTGGATGTGTCATGTAGCAAATAATTTGTCATGTAGTCAGTAATCATCTCAAGATTTGGTATCAGTTTGAATGTGTGGCTCTTCCAGGTCCACAAAAAGAATACGTCACTCTCCTCTATTTGATTTGGACAATCTCAGTTAAGATAATTTGGGAAGCAATGAAGTCATTACTCATCAGCAGAAGGACATTCACTTTGTGCTGGGTTACTCTCTAATGATTAGGTGAGAACAGTGAGTGGGGTGGGGCGACCGATGGAGGAGTCTCAGCCTTCACAGCAGAGGCAAACACATGGCAGGGATATGTTTCTTCTGTCTAGGGCTGAGCTGCCTTCACAGGGTGGATTGTCTTTCTCCCAGTACTTTGCTTTTATATATTACTAATAGCTGCACTCTGACACAAAGAAGGATGAGTGGATAAGTAACATTAGGGTCTTAGGTAGGACTATAGACAAGTCTTTAAGAGTTACACATCAAAAATATATGCAATAGGCAGATGTTCCTGAAGCAGTAACAAGCTCTGCTTGGCTACTAATGAGATGGATTGCTGTGTGTTATACAGAAGAGGCAGAATTGTCATTTCTACTCAGTTTTAAGTGGATTATAATTTCAAGGCTGGGCCTATGTAGATAGAATCCTAGAATAATAGAATGGTTTAGGTTGGAAGGGGCCTTAAAATCATTTCATTCCAACCTCTCTGCCATCCAGCAATGCCTTCCAGCAGACCAGGATTCTCAGAGCCCCATCCAACCTAGCCTTGAGCACTTCCAGGGATGGAGCATCCACAGCTTCTCTGGGTAACCAGTTTCGGTGCATTACCATCCTCACAGCAAAGACCTTTTGCCTCATATACAATACAGAAACGCCCTTGTAAAAATCCCCATCTGTCTTCACTGCAGGCTCCCTTCAGGTACTGGAAGGCCACGGGTAGTTCACCCCAAAGTCTTCTCTTCCCTAGACTGAACAAACCCAGTTCTCTCAACTTTTCTTTATATGAGAGGTGCTCCATCCATCTGATCATCTGCTGTGCCTCTTCTGGACTCACTCCAGCAGTCTATGTCCTCCCTGTGCTGGGACCCCAGAGCTGGCTGCAGGGTTCCAGGTGGCTCTCACCAGAGCAGAGCAGAGCGGCAGAATCCCCTCCCTCCCCTGCTGCCCACGCTGCTTTGGATGCAGCCCAGGACACGTTTGGCTCTCTGGGCTGGGAGTGCCCATGGCTGGCTCATGTCCAGCCTCTCACCCACCAGCACCCCCAGGGCCTTCTCATGGGGCCGCTCTTGGTCTGTTCAGCCCCAGTCTGTGCTGATTCTGGAGGGTGACATGATGAAAGATAAATAATTGAGTCTGAAGAATAGGTACCAGAGAGATAAAGTGATACATAAAACACAAGGGATTTGGGATTTTAGTTTTGATGTGGAGCAAGTAAAATCTAAAAAGAAAAAGCAAGGATAAAGAAGGGAGATCAATAACCTGGAGGTTTCAAAAAAGAGGTTAGACAAATACAGGTTGAAGTTGAATTGATATTCCCAGGAAATAAATTACATTATCTCCAGAGGGATCTTCAAGCCTTAGATTCCTGCAGCACACTTTCTCTGGAAGCTCTATCCTTGAAGAGACTGTGTGGGAGCAGGTTACCCAGGCCAGCATTAAAATTCAACTCCCAAAACCAGATTGTGCTGCCCCTGCACCAGCCTCTCCTCCTCATCACAGAAGGACAAACAGATAGAATGACAAAGGCTAATCTTCACACTGACAGAGTCAAGGACACTGCTTTAATGAAAACAGAATACTAGATTTTGTTCTCATCCAGGTCTATCTCCTTCTCTTGTAACTGTGTTCCTGCAGACACATTGCAGCAACTGACAGCCCATCCAAACCCCTTGTGCAGGCAGAACTTTGGCCCAGGTGAGTGAGGCCATCCATCATATCCCAAAGAGCCAGGTAGTACTGGGGCAATGCATTCCCACCACTATACCTGCATCTGGGTACAGAGCAGAGATTCCTGTGTAGGGGATGTGTTTGTGGACAGGTAGTGAAGCAAGCAGAGTTTTCTTCTTGCGCTGTCTCTTTCAGGGGTGTGTTTAGATGCTATTTTTCATTTGCCAAAATATCTCTTCTGAAAGGTTTCCTGGAGATGATGATACATCAGGAAGGTCCCAGAGATGTCACTCTAAGTGCTGGGACACCACAACATGGAGGCAGTGCTTTATCATAAGCACATGCCTTTCCCTTTGATCTTCATTGTGACTTCCATTTCAAAGACTCAAATAGATAATTGAAATAGTAATTAAAAAGCAAGACCTGTTCCTGCTCACATCCGCGGCTGTGCAAATCTGGTGGAATTCTGTGCAATTATTCCTATTTAATTGCTGTGGAAATTAACTAAGAATTAAATCTACTGTATCCATGCCTTTTTGCATTTGCAAAGAATCAGTCTAACACTTTTAGATGTTTTTATGGCTCTATGAAGTTTTTATCAAGATTACAAAATCACAGGAAATGGGAACTGTGAAATCCACAACAGAGTTTCAGAATCAGAGAACATTCCAGCATCCAGTGATCCAATTGTAGTTTTCAAATGGCTGATAAAGGTGCCACTAATATTTAAAATGGGAAGACCTGTTATCGTGGCATATATATTTTTATACACATACAATGCCAGTCCTAAGCAAGTTTTGAAGTATAGGAGGGGGAAATAATTTTGCATTTTTACATTTTTTTTAATAATTTTTATTTTTTGTTGTACTGTGACATATACTTGCTTTCCAAATTCTGCTTTTCTGTGCAAGGAAAGATACCCAGTTTATATTATAAATAGACAATGACTGTATTTATCCCTTGTGAATAGGTAACAGTTCAGAAACATACAGATGGGCTGTATTTGAACTGTACAATAAGATTGTACAAGCACTTAGAAATTAGCAAATACTACAGTTTTGGTTTTTTTCAATTCAGATTATAAAAACTACTATTATATTTAATCTTAAGCATAAATTTAAAAAAAAAAGACACAGGGGAAATAGAATGCTTTTGAAATATTTTCATTGACATTTAAATTCTGTGTACTTGAGCTAGAGATCAGTATATTGGAAGGAAAATCCAACCAGCTTGTCTCCAAAGACACAGCAGTAACTGGGGACTGCAGTGAGAGTGAGCAGTTGGGAAATGATAAAATCATGAGTAATGATGTTTAAAAAAATTAAATGTGTCACTGCCAATATCTCTTTTCTTCCTAAGAGTTGAGCATAGGATCATGGCACTCAGGGACATGGTATAGAGGTGAACTTGGCAGTGTTGGGTTAATAGTTGAACTTGATGATCTGAAAGGTCTTCTCCAGCCTGCATGATTCCACTATTTTATGATCTTATGATCATGTTGAAGCAGCACTAGGCTTTCAGTCAGATTGCTTGCATGTTATGTCCAAGCAAGAAAACAGAAAAGATGTTCAGAAGAACCATCAGTGATTTAATTCAAGGAAAATCTACTTTGTATTTCAGTGTGAGGCAGGCATTAGGAGGAGGTCAAGGACTTCCCTCCTTTGGTTTCCTAACATTCAGTCGTAGCAAGTTCTCAGCAGCTCCGGTAAGTGTTGAAATTCAGACTGTACTTCTGAACTGCAGACAAAACCATTTTCAAGAGAACTAGAACTAGGGACACCAAGAGCTCCCTAAGGTTGGATGAGTACCCAAGGGTCAGGATGAGCAAGGCTCCTGTGCAACCGTATGTGTTCACTTTGGTAATATTAAAGATGACATATTTTTATTTTCAAACAGAAATTCTGAATCTGATCAACAGTACAATTTTTTTTTACTGAGAGAAACCTCTAATGTGAGCTAAATACTGATCTTTATAAATTATGAAAATCAAATGTTGCCATTTCAATCAACAGTCACAACAGGCACATCTCTACTTTCATAGAAATAATAAGTTTTCATGGTGTTATAAGTGGTTTGCTTCAAAGAGGTGATTGTGCATTTTAAGAGTAGGTAGATCAGACCTGCAGGGAGCAAGGGAATGGTGAGCCTGAGTCAGAAATGGCTTTTCTTGAGAAGGAAGACTCTGATTTAAAGTCAAAGTAAATACTGAGGAGAATCTAAATAATTGTGGCAACTTGGCTTATATGTCAGCAAAATTACAAAACAGAAAAGTCCTGGGACTTACTAGAGCAGATTGTACCTGACTGGGAGGTATTTGCCTGCAGACTTGCCACGGAACAGTTCCTACATAAACAAGAGGTCTCCTGTCAGTAGTGCGTGTAGCAAAACTCATGCCTATTATGCAAATAACATATGTTTTTAACTAGGTGTAGGTACTTGAAAGTAAAAAAAAAAGCTTATGTATTTCCACAAGATTTCTGCCAAGATACTCTTTTTACTTGAAAGATACATTGCGATTTATACTACATCTGCATTCAGACAGTCATAAGAAAAGTTGGTGAGCAGTGCAATGAATTATAGGACTTGGGCATTCTGGTTGACTAACACATAGGGGTCATGTCTGGCTCTTGCAAAGATACTGTTTTGTTAAATGATTTTAGTTACTTCAAATGCCTCTCCAAATCTTTGGTGCCTGTTGTGCCGATTACATATTTATACTGCAAGCTGTTGAGAGATGTGATGAACATCATCCAGCAACTGCAGACTCTCCCTGCTGACTGGATGATCTTCAGTGGCAGGTAGTGCAGGAAGGAGCCTGGTGCTTTGCCTTGTTTTATGTGTGTTTACAGCCTCTCAATACACCCATGACTTTAGTTACGTTATTTCAACCAGTTCAGCTAAGAGCACTGAATTGCCAATTCTAGCCAAAGATTTCCAGGAAAACTTCCTGCCTTGTTTTCAGAAGGGAATCTAGTGAATGCTTTGAATGACAGAAGGGTAGAAGTTGGTTTCTCCAGATGGCTACTTGGGTAAGCCACTCGAGTTTTCTCATACAGATGGAGAAATCCAAAGGGATTCTTCAAGCCTTTTCTTGTCATGCCTGTGGACAGCAACATGTGCCCATCATACCCACAGCTTACCTTTGGATATGATAATTCATTCTGTGGGGAGACCAAAGGTGACATGGTGCACATAGAGGATGGGGAAAATTGTGTTCCTCTGCCATTTGCACACCCAGTGGCTTCAGAAGCTGCAGTTACAGCTGTGGCAGATGGCTGCTTTCTCAGTGCTTTGTGCTGATCACTAAGGAACAGTCATATTAGACTTCTGCAGCTCACTGTCAGGGATCTGGAAAGCAAGAATTTCCAAGCTTAGTATTGACAGAAAATACAGCTTGCCTTGGATTTTCATTGTGACAGCTGTCACTGCAAGATCTGAAGAAAAGTGTAGGGCTTTGCGCTGTGACATTCTTGGATAGTCTGCCTAGCACAAGGTTCATCCTAATCACTTGCAGTGAGATGGGTTTAAGTATTAAAGCATGGCATTTAGCAAGTGTTGCTCCGCCCTCACCATTCAACACGGTCATTAGCTGCAACAACTACAAATGATAAAATTATGTCCAATTTACCTCTATTTGCATGCTCAACACCAGTAATGACATCTTTATGCTGTTATTCATTCAAATATTTTGAAACGTGCTATACACCGCTATGTAGAAATTTATCATTCAGAAATGAGTTGTTATGGTATGACTTTGTCTACATGCAGAAGAACGAATGCTCTGTATGCAATGTCTTCAAAGGGAAGCATTAAAAGTGCTTTAGACAGACAAAGACATCATCTTTAAATAGGTGATAAATGATGTTATGTATTGCAAAGTATTCTTTCTTCACATTTTCCTAATCTTTTATCATCCCAGAAGTATATCTCACTACCTCTATACAGTACCAAATATCCTTGGGACACTTTTTTGGACCTGCAGGACATTAATGGGTCAGGGTGTGATTCAAATCTTCCATCAATAGAAAACTGTATTCAGTTTGAAGACTTCTTTCTTATAGTGTTTGGCATGCATTTCTGAACAAGCCAAATGTGTCTTAATCAGGAAGCTGCTTTGCTCTATAGTGTTTAGCACTCACTGGTCTAGAGAAAATAATCTAATCCAAGCCAAAAAAAGATAAATCACATCCTCAGGAGCTGACTGTTAATCAGAAGTTGTGCAAGATGACCTGGAGATCTTTCTCTCTCTTTCCCTGTCTCACATAAGCTAATGTAATTGGAGCTATTCACTGGTCGTGTTTTTAAGCTATGATTAACTTCTCTGTATCCTGTGGTGGCTTTAGCGTTGATCCAAACAAAATTGTCTGTGTCTGAAAGCTTTAGACTTTGGATATCTGGTATGAGGAACACTAAGTCAAGAACACCATTGGACATCTGTCTTTTTCTCTAGTCAAGAAAATCCAGAAGACATTGTATTCTTTAGTCACAAAAGATTTTTAAGATACTAAAGACCAAATTCTGCACCTCTTTGAGGAATGTTGGGGCAGAATATTAACTGTCTGGTTAAAAATGTTACTTCAACTATAACACAGTAAAGTGAAACACCCTTTATGGGGATTGGCATTGAATTTTTTTAAAACTTTTTTTTTCCTAAGAGTAGAGAGAACATCAAAAGAAGCACCTCACAAAACTCCTGAAGCATTTGACTTGTGGGACAGCTCCAAAGACAGGGTGCAGCAGCTGGCCATTACTACTGCAGCAAGAAATCAAAATAGACTTTGTAAAAGGCTTTCTTTCTACTCAAGAAAAGTTTAGAATTAAGTCATTGACCTTCTATGAAAAAGACTGCCATGTGGTACAGGTAGCTCTGGCAAGTCCTGGGAAGTGAATTCTCTGTGTGGAAAGGCTTGTTCCCAATAACAGCACCAGACAAGAGACTTTTCACAGCGCTGAAAATGTGACCACCAGTTAGTCTGTTGATGGTATATCAATAGGCCAGCCCAATTGGTTGGTAAGCAGTGAAACGCTTAAGAAACACTGTCTCAAAGGACACATAAGTACAGCAACTAAAACCCTGCTGCCTGCTGAGAAGTCATGAGTCTCACAAGGTATATGATGAACAGTGCATGCCAGTAGATTGCTGAGGCTGCTTGGACTGTAATATCTATGAGTTCCGAAAAGGGAACTACAGGGTGGAGCCAAACTTTGGAAAAACCTTGGAAGGTCTGGCCTAGAGGAAACATAGGTATAAAGTGGTTTCAAGCTCATACAGAGGTCACCTTGCAAGAGGGGAAATAAAATGACCAAGGAGTGAGGATGTAAATTACCAACCATTAACCAAAGAAGGGAGAAACACTGTCTTTTTTCCCTCTTCCCCCACCCCCCACCCCCGAGAGTCTGGAGGAGGGAGAAGAAATGCAATTTTTCATGTCTGGAGACAGATGACAGAGGATTGTCTGACAGGCCAAGTCTCCTGACTCTGATTTAAACACAATTGTATGCCTTGTGCATGCTAAGCACAGCCCTCCTTCTTATAGCTTAAGTCTCTCTACCCCCTACAGACACCAAGCACAAGCAACCGCTGCTGGAGAGGGTGCAAGCAGCAGCACAGATGAGGAATGGAGTCTGGATCTACATAAGAGGCTGGCATTTGCAAGCTGCCATTGAGCCCTGCTGTGAAACTGGGGTCTGCATCTCATTGAGCAGGTATGGCTCTCAATGTGCATTTCTGAGAGCACAGCTATCATGCCAGCACAGCGTACAGCAGCAGCAGCAGCAGCAGGATGCTCTGGGGTAGCCAGAACTCAGACTGTGAGCATTACAGCATCTCACTGGACTGCCTCTCCCATTATGTAGCAGACAGTTACGCTACTACGGTGTACCAGTTTGTTTTCTAACCTCATTCTCTGGAGATCTTGCATTTTCTGTGACTCTATGCCTGAAAAAAGAGCATGATAAAGTTATGTGGTTTCTTCTTCCCAATCTGGATTGTGCCTGCAAGATACTTAAAGTGCTTATAGTTTGGAAAACCCTACCGTATGGGTGTGAAGAAGGAGGAAGTGCTAAATACAGCAAGGTTCAGAAGCATTTATCTCAGGTGATTTAAGGTAGAAAGGTTGCAAATCTACCTTAAATTAGCCCTTTCCGTTTTCTGCATTTGCGCCCCACTCCCACAAGGATTTTGTGGACATTGTCTATTAACTGGAAATTGCTGAAAAGAGTGAGGTAGGATTCCTGAGAAAGAACTGCTTCCTTTTGCTAAGAAGACAGTATAATGATGTTACATGGTGTTTTATACAGTTACACAGTGTCAAGATTTACTGCTTGAATGTCTCTTTCACTTCTGCTTAACCAATAGTGATGTTCACCAAGGACCCCTAGAAATGAATGCTGAGTCCAAACTCCAGTAATGGTAGTCAGATTGATAACCATGATCCCATGGTCTTCATGAGGAATTTCAGGCCACATCAGTTTTGAGTTCAGCTCCTGGTCAGCTCTCATAAGCTTGAATGTGAATGAAATAATATTTTAACAGATACATTACTTTTGAAAATTTCCTATCTGTCTGTCTGTTTACCCATATACAAATATGTGCTTATATCCCCATAAGAGGTACAGACTGGCAGAGGCAATAAAGTGTCTGACAAGGCTCTTTGCACTTTGAGGAGTTTCTTTAAGGAGCAGGCCATGCCCTTAGCTACTGTAAATCAGTGCCAATCTCCTGCAGTCTAGCTGAATAGCTCTGGAGAAAGAATGGGTAAACCCTGCTTGAACCTACTCCCAGGCCCATGATGGTGGTGCTGGCTGTGGACAGGACAGGACAGCTCTGCTGGAGAAGTTGTGTCTGTTTGGCATCAGCTGGGCACATGGTCCAGAGCCCTCGCTCTTCCCACTGCCCAGGAAGGGCAGTGTGGCTTATCTGGTCTTTGGCTTATCAGTGTGCAGATAAGCCAAAGACCAGAGGGCTTGTGACATGCAGAACACTCTCTCAACATGACAGTGTAGCCTCTCCTTTTACTCTCTGGGTAAAAAAGATGATAGCTGAAAAGCTTTGTTACTTTGTGATGGGTTCAGTACCCTCCTCTGCTCATCAGTGTCCTTCTGGGAGCAAGGGGAGTTTCCAAAAATATTTCTGGCTCTGGAAAGCACACAGAATTCACTAGATTTTTTTCCTGTCATCTCCCTAACTGTGCTCCCACTGAAGGACTGTGTCTGTGCACAGAAGTGAGCAGGATTGCATCTCCTGAGATGGCCCATCCACTATATTCAGACAGTGAGAGAGTAACTTCACCATGCACCACACACTGTTTTGGGGGCCAGAAAGTAAGCGTTGCTTGCAAGCTGGTGGCATGATTTGTTCAAGGTCTCCATACTCTCACAATAGGACAGCAAACAAGTCTGGAGTTGAAAAAATGAGTGTCTGGTCTAATCCAGTCTAGCAGATCTCTTGTGCCCCTTGCTCTGAACCATGTAAGACTAACAGACAAATCTGACCTTCATCCCTGCTCTGACTGAGATGCCAATTTTGAGCATCACATTGCAGGTACAGGAAGATTTTAGCTATGTAGAAAATATTCCCTCTTCACTTGATTCTTTTCCTCTGCGTCTTTGTTTCTCTCTTTAACACAAGACGTGATCAATATTTAATTTTTCTCCTTATTATACTCTGCACTGCAGATCTGGCTTTGCTACCGGTGTTACTATCTGTTATTCTTGGCCAGAATTAAGGGATATTTTGCAAAAGGCATTTTTCAAAGTGCACTTTCCTGTTTTCCACTCTTCCTCCCTTGAATGTTTTGAAAAGCTCCTGCTCTCCCTTCATAATCCTCTTCCCTGCACCTCAGTGAGCTGGGCTGTTTTTTTCTCACAGCAAAGCCCAAACAATGAATACACAATGGTGAGAGCTGGCTGAACAAAAACACTGACTTCAGTTTATGTCAGTTGCAGATAGAGTCTGACAAAGTGAAGGTGCTTCCCAGGTGAGGAGAGCACTGGGTAGAAACATATGCTTGTCATAAGCCAGGCAGCTATCTGCATGTTGAGCTAATCATATGGGTTGCTGCATGATGATAATTATTTATAAGAACAGCACAGTACTGTGAAAAGAGGGCAGTCTGTCATAGTTTGTACATTTGCATGTGGCCTGCTGAGTGTCAGCCTCTGCTTTCTGCTCTGGCAGTGTCCTGCTGCCTAAAGATGGTGCTGACTTACTTTTTTTTCTCCTTTAAGTAACACAAGTGAGGGGCGAAACTTTTTCCCCCACCCACTTCTTCTGACCTCTTGGTCCCTTGCTATAGATGGTTTCTTCAGTTGTGCTCTGCAATACATCTTCATAAACATCTGTGCTTATAAAAGTGTATACTTTCACTCCATTATGCACAGGTTATTTCCATACTGGGATTTCAGGGACTTCCACCTGCTAAGTGTTCTTCTGTGGCTTACATATGGATGAAATGAGCTATGGGGAGATGAATAGTTTATTTTGATATAGCTTAAAAGAGTTTGGTTAATCTTTCTGTAGGGTTTTAAAAGCATTTTTGAATCAATGTAGTGATTTAACAATGCAGCTAATCCCCGTGTAATCTTTGTAAGTTCTGAAATGCAAACTTTATTTATTTAATATGAAATATGGGATAATGGATAAGGTATTTTGGTCTGCATGAGGTACAGATCAGAAGGCAGACTGATTTCCACCAGCTAAAGTACTTGCTCCATTGACTGTCTCTCTTGTAATAGGCTGAGCTGAAGGTTCAGAAGCACAAACTGGTAGAACTCAGAAAATAACAAGGAAAAGGGAATGAAAAACCTGACTGGAGAGAAAAGGTTTGGGAAGACTTATTCTGGGACATTGAGAAAGATATAAGTAGAGAGAGGGTCACTCCTTTCCAAGCACAATTAGAGGTGGAGGCAATGATGATGGTGACAAGACACAGGGCTAGTGGACAAAACTACTATCAAGGGACCTGCAGACCACACCAGTGTCCTGGTTCTGGCCAGGATAGGGCTAATTTTTTGCAGTAGCTGGGAGGAGGCATGTCTGGAACACTGAGGTTACTCTGTACCACCTCACATCATTGCTAGGGCAAAAGGACTCTCTTCTGGGGAGAAACAATTCTGTCTGGAGGAGAAAATGTGGTGAAGGGAGGTGTCTGGCTTTGTCTATTATCAGGGGTTTTTTTGTATCTTTCCTTACACTTTTTGTTATTGATATTGTTGCTGTTACTGTTTGTTTTCCTATCTCATTACTATTTACAGTGAATAGTTCCTATCTCAATGTGGTCTTTAGTGGTAATACTTGGAGAATAATTGGACAATACCGTTCATAAACTACAACAACCAGTTGCCTTCGAAGTTTTGTCTCAGCTTTCTCATGTTGCCAATGTAGACTTCACTTCTTCTTAGTGCACAGCAAACAAGAGAAAAGAGGTGGGAGACAGGCCTTTCCTTTGCCCTTGCTCCATGAATTATGGCCATGAAGAATGGGGAGAAAACTGTGAAATGTGTGATAGAAACATTTCAAAGGCATGGGACAAACAGAGAAGATATAAACACAAACTCTCTTGTCACCCTTCTCAACAGTAAACCACTTAGCTTCTGCTTTCCATAGTTTTGGCATCATCTTCTAGTTGTCCCCCTTCTTGCAAAGATCTCTCTCTTCATTCATTTCAGTCTTATCAGACACTCATTTTATTTTGTTGGAGGACTCATTTGTGAGTTTACTCCTTAGTGTGAATTAGTATACATTCATTTCTGTTGGACTGAAATGTCAAAATCCTTTAAGTCTCTTTCTTTTTTACCCTTTTGTTTCATGCAGCTCTCACTTTCCAGTGAAAGGATTTTTTGAAATTTCATGTATTTCAACCAATTTGTAGATAACTTCAATCTCTTGATAATACAAATTCCCAGAAATTATTCTGAATTTAAAATGTATGGTATTTTGGGATTTGTTTTGTCACTTCCAAAAAATGGCTGAAATTTCTCTTCTGAAATTCCCTAAGTTATAGACAGTTTCAGTCATAGGCTGTCTTCAGGATCCAGAACAGGACTCACCATTGAGATACTGTGGCTGAAAGTTAACATTCAGAGAAGCATGTGCGAATTATGAATTCAAGATTGAATCCCCCATCACTGGATCACTGAAACAATTGCTCAGCTGTCAGTTTGGAGCCAGAATTGTAATCTCCACTAATGGTTCTCACAGGCAGCCATTCCTGTTTCTTATTTCAGGAAAGTGCTTGTGAAGGTGACATTTGAGTTCTGACAGGCCTCCCTTTATTTTTCTTGTTGCAAGCTTCAGGATCTGACAGCTCATTTTCAGCCATTAACTGGTCCTGGGCTTCCGGTGTGTCCAGATTTTTATTACCTGAGAAATAGACTTAGAGGGCATTGGGGAAAGTTTTGACATGTCTGCTGGAAGCTGTTATGTTCATTCCAGACCATTAAGTACGGCATGGCAAACCTAGGGAAAGAAAATAGTTTTGCACCTACATTTCCAGGTGACACACAGTTTTTAGAGTGTCAGAGAAAACAAAACCGAGCTAAACCAAACCACCCTGCTGAAAAACATTTTAATGGTGGTTGAGGAAAAAGGTAATTTTTCTTCTCCTCAGTAGGAATAAACTCACTGTTGGTTACTCCAGTTTTAATTGTCGAATGAAAAATACATACATGTCTACACTTGGTGTGCTTTAATAATATAATTAATTTAAAAAGCAAGATCTAAACAACAAACCGAAATCATTTATGCATATGAGTAGCACCAACATATTGAAGCCTTTTCTAACTTATTTCCTAAGGATCCTCCAAAGCTCTTTTCCCTTGTGCATTCTTCCCAATTACACTAGCTGTGCAAATCCTGAACTCATTTGTATTACCTTCCTGAAGGAAGTAATGCACTGAATATATAATAATTTGAATATCTTCTACAATTTTTTCAATTCCAAAGCATGTGTTAGGTCAAGTTTTGTGATTATTTTTTCTTTCAATGTTACTGTTGTGATTCTCATTGCAGGATGCAAAACAATTTCAGCAGTTGGTGAAGGTTTTGCAACCTTAGTAATTCAGATGACTGTTCTGAAAGTTGTGGGTTAGCATCCACAGCAATAAATGAATGGATGACTTTCAGAGTTGTTGTGATTTACATACCAAACCTCAAAAGTTTTGTCTTTGAAGCAAGAGTTGTTTGATTTGAGATGGCAGGAAAGATTGTCTTCTTTCACTGACTTGTTGGTTATGTCCTTCTAACAAAACAAAGGAAGAGATGACTGGTAACCCAGCCCCAGTGAACTGTTCTGCATGTCACACGAGTTGTGCCTTTGTGCTTCCTTTGAATCTGTGTACCATGGACCCAAGGGTATTCTTTTGACATACGCTGCTGCTAACTGGAAGTTCAAGTAATTTTTCTGACCTATTTTGAGACTGCCAAACCTCATAATCAACTGGACCTGAAACACCTCACAGTTTGGCATCGTGCTCCTTCTTTTAGAAATCTTTGCACTAGATTGTAAACACTAGGAGCACAGGGAGGAAAAGTAATTTAAAGATGAGTTTGTTTTAAGAAAGTGTGGATGTGACTGGGATTACTTTAGAAAATGAGGAGGTCAGCACAACGCTGCAGCAGCAATGTGGTATCAGCTGCCAGACTGTCAGTGGTGGTGGCCAGAAAAGTCTTGGATGCTTTGAATGCCCAAGTCTAACCATTTCTGAACTTTGTACCTGCAAAAGCAGGGAAAATGCTGCTGTTAGACAAGATGGAAAGACAACCAAAGGAGGGAAAGAAGATGTACCTATTTTATTGATACTGGCATTCACTGTAACTGCTACAATTTGACCACTTTTTCCTTCATGAAGGAGTACTCTGAATAACTGAGATATTCAGGAGTGTGAGGTGCCATGGGACTCTTTAGTGTCAGACAGGACTTCTATTAAAATAGGTGTTAGAGCTTCTATATACTTTGAACAGCAAACACATGGATATGAGATACAAGATCTCCTGTAGTTTGGGTTTTGTCACAAGGTTCAACTTCTGATTTCTGCTGGTTTGCCATATTCTTTTAAAGATACCCTCTGTTCTACAGTCTATGTCAAAACAAAACTTCTATGTAAGCGAAGAACATATTGGGTAACTTCTGTCTTTACTGCTCTGTGTCCACAGAGGTGCACCTAGAGCAGCTTAGGCCTTGTTGCTGTAGAGCAGAGGTTTTCTGGTGGGATGGCTACCCTGCATGGACCTTTCTGTGAAAATTGCTGGCTGCTGTAGTTGACTCAGTGTTGGTCTGGATTGACTGTGGGTTGCAAAGGTCTGAACTCATCTGCAATCTGTTCTTCCTCTTGAAAGAGCTTTCCAAACATCAGTGCCTTCAGCTACAGAGTGTAAGAGTACTATTGACTGTCTCATGTTCCCGAACCTGTGGCCAACACCATGGCTCCTTCCCCATGTCCTGAGGCCAGGTTATGCACATATTCACTGTTGTGCTTTGTGGAGTTTTTCAGGTACCTCTGACCTGTTCAGCAATCAGTTTCTCCTTCCTCCTACCTTGGACTACCTTTACATGTTTGTTTTTATCCACAGGCCTTTGCCCTGTCCAGCAGCACTTCCATGTACATTATATCACCTAGCCAGCTGAGATACAAGTGCCTCTGCATTAGCAAAGCTGTGGATGAAATTTGGGTTTCTGCTACAAACAGGATAGTTTATGTTTCCAGACATCCTCACAATCCATGATGATGTCTACGTCTTTACTTCTAGATTTTTCTTCACTATGTAATAACATTTTCACCCAGAAAAGTTAGTTGACTTAGCACTGAAAATATACTACATATGTGGTTTAAATCTCACTACAGATTCATGGGGTATTTGTGTTCCTGCATCTATTGGGCATGGAAAATTCTGATCTTCACTCTGTGGGAAACTCTCAGCAGAACGGACTAGAGTCAGCCATAGACAACTGGGACAGGACAGAGGAGATGCTCTATTCTGACATATGGATGTTCCAGGTCTGGATTGGGCTGTATCCTTGTGGAAGCAGCCTGAGGATCCTTGATTTGCTAGAGCCTGTGATTCACTACTAAGGAATAAAGACTTCTATCCCTTGAGTCTGCAGTTTCTCCCTTGAGACAGTATCAGCAAGTGGGATTTCAAAAGCACAGGAAATTGTTTTACCCTCCTGCTACTGAAATCACCGTGTGTTTTACCCTTGGGATCAGTAGGGTGAGAATTAGGCCCATACTGAGATCTTCTGAAAATCCCATCCTTTAATGAAAAGAAAAATGGGATGTTGATGGCTGTGTTCTAAAACCTCTTAATGAAGATGGAATTTTAAAAGGACGGATGGGTGCTGCAATTGCCTGTGTGACCTGCCATTTTATCCCCAGATGATAGTTTTTCCTTTGTGAATGATACTTTCAGTTGCTTGTGAGAGACTGTGTCTCATCTAGTGAACATTAATGTAACAGAGCAGAGTCTATGGAAATACAGGTAATCTATAGTAACAGAATGTGGCTGTTCTGAAGCTGACTTTATGTTGCAACATGATGACAGAGAAAAAAAGCCTATTTTGTGATTAGCACTGAGACAGACAAATTGCCCTTTTTTTTTCCTCTGTGAATAGAGTGGTCAAATGATCAGTTGTAGTTCCCATAACAACAGAAAACTATTTTGAAAGAGCATATATTTCCTCTTAAAATAGTCACTAATGAAACACATGTTATACATTAATTGAGAAAATATCTGTCTAGGTGAACCTGTTAGGCTTCATTTCTGAAAAAATATAGGCCAAGCAATTATGTAAGTTGAAAAATTGATACGCTATTCTGTTATGAAATGGAACAAAATTAACGGCATCCACCCTTTGAGAACCCAGTACTCAAGACAGTTAAGGATGATATACCCTGAAGTTTTGCTGACAGTTATCTACAGAGTGAAAAATACAAAGTCTCACATTTATACCAGTTCATCAATGTTTCAGGGTCCTTCCCACATGAGGAGCTGAAATTTTGCTCTTTTCCCCCTACCTCATTGGACTTTTGCTCAGCAGTGTGGCCACTTACAGTTTTGTTCAGACTGCCTCTCCCTTTTCCCCTCATCTCTACTCAGTACTGCACACCTTCTTCTGCAGACTGATCTGAGCATCAGAGCTCTGTAATACACAACTCATGCAGCAAGGAGGTGCATCTGGCACATGTGCAACTCCTTCAGTGTTTGTTTGATCACCTTTTTTCATTTCTAGCTAAAAAACAATGAGAAGGATGTCCCATCTCAATGAAGATAACTGAGAACTTCCTGGTATCTACACTATTGCATTCACTCCCAAGGAGCAGAGGAAAGAGTTTAGAAAATCCTGCACCTGACATCTGGTACTTTTTCAGACAGGTGAGCAGCTGCCCTGGAGAAAGGTTCATTAATGCTGATACTGTTGAAACAATACTCTAAGTCTTAAATACTCACCTTGGCCCATCTCTGCCTGATCTTGGACTCTATTTGGTAGAAGACAGCATATGAATCATTTTGCCTTCCAGCTGTGCTATGAACGCATTTTGGGTCAAGGCCAGCTCATTAATTTTTCCTGCGTGTTCCATCTCACACTTAGACTGAGCTCTTATACGTCCCTCTCAGTTTTCTCAAAGACAACCAACTAAATCCCCGCTGCACAGATATACAAATGCATGGGAGCTGTACAGTGTGGTTAAGATTCAGTCAAAAAAACCACCAAGAAGTATGTAGAAACTTCATAAACTACATCAATTTCTTCCTTCTTGTAATTTGTTATTCCCCTAGGATACCAGTCTATGCCCTATCTCACTGAGACATGCAGGTAGCAACAGAGGCTGAATGTGAAATGGTCAAACAAGAAAAGGTTACACAGTCCATTAGAAGAGCTCTGCTGGCGCTTTTATTTTTGCTTTTTTTTTTTTTTTGCTCTTTTTCCTGGCAATATCATTTTGGCAATGAACTTCCTGCACTGTTCTTGGTTTGTACAACTTTCGTTGGTTTGTACAAGCTTTTTTGGTTGGTTTGTACAAGCTCTTTTTAACTCTGCTGTGCCATACTGTCCCTGCAAGCCAACATCAGAACAAAGAAACATTTTAACAATGTTTTTAAATGCCAGGCCTCTGCTGGCATCAAGGTGACAGACATTTTATGTGTAAACTCTGATATACCAGCCACTAGGAAGCCCAAAGGCTTCTTCCTGGGCTGAGGAAAATAAATATACGCAGGAAGGAAAGTCTGCGACCATTTGTTTATACACACACATAATAATGCAAACACTTCAGTCTCTGGGAAGAGGTCACTGTGGTGCCAAGTTTTGACCAACACGAGATAAGTTTGTGAAGCTAAGGAGAGCTCAGTCCTTCCCTTCCCTTCCCTTCCCTTCCCTTCCCTTCCCTTCCCTTCCCTTCCC
>VWYI01006501.1:0-21023 GCA_013399455.1 Anthoscopus minutus | reverse complement strand
GGTTTGGTTTGGTTTGGTTTGGTTTGGTACCAAACCAGCAGTTTACTGCCTATGCATTAATTCTATTTGCTTCCCCATGTTCTTCCTGATGTAAAATTTGCCTTGCCAAGACATATGGTATGTATTTGGTACTATGGAGAATGTATCCTAGTTTTAGATCAAAACTTTATATTAAGCAGCATTTTTATGTCAACAAGCTAGTTCCGTATTCTGGAATTCGCATTAAAAAAAGGATTTTACATCTGCAATTCTCAGAGAAAAAATACTGTCTATGCTATAGAAGGACGAGGGACAGGAAAGTCTGTTTTTTTGTTGTTTGGTGAGATGGTACTTCCTGAAGCATTTAAAATGGATGCAGTTTACAAGCTTCATGTTGGAAAAAAAAAAACAGAAATGGGGGAGGGAAGAACCTCTGATGAGCAGCAAATGTGATTCCTTGCCTCAGAAAAAAAATCTGGAATTGTTTTATCTTGATTTTTATTTTTCTGAGCATGAGTAATTATATCACAATTCCATGTGGGCAGATTAAATAGTAATCATTATGGACTAGGTTGAAGGAAAATACCATATTAAAGAAAAAAAATCTCATTTTATATTACCAAAGAAGTTTCATTACCTAGAGACAGTTTACACACTTAAACATTTTTAAATGTAATGCTCATTTCTAATCTTAAACTCAATTACTAGATTTTCCTCTCGCTCAGATCAAGGATGAAAACAGACTCTCTTCAAAGTGTGTTTGAAGTTCCCAGAAAAGTTGACTCTGCTGACTTTTTCTGTTCAGATTTTCATAGTAATTATCATAAGATATCTGAAGTTTTTTCTAGTTGTAACTTCTCTATTTTCTGACAAAACCAGATGTTTAGCATTTCAATTATTTTCCCTCATCTTGGTTAGCTGTTATTATTTTTTCTTCATTGTTCCTCAACTTTCTAAAGATTTTAAGTTCAAAGAAAAAAGTTTCTCCCAGGAATGTGCAAGATATCTAATCTTTCATTTATCAGATATAATAGGAGAAAAGATCTTAGAAAATAACTCTAATTACGAACTGCTTAGAGTGCACTAGGCACAGTCTCTGAAATACGTGTACAATAAGCTTGTGTGCAGTTTGAGAGGTAGTGAAGATTTATAAGCCTGCAAATCTAGTGCATTTTGGTTAAGGAAGGACATTGTGCCAAATATGAAGTAGAAAGAAAACTAGTCCAGTTTATTCAAGTTTGTAACCTGAATGCTCACCAGGAATAAAACATTTTTCAGTTTATTTGCACTATTTCATATGCAAAATTAATTAGCTTTAGAAAATTATTTTTCTTAGCTGACATTTCTGATGTTCTAGTGGACAACCATTTATTAAAAAAGGATTTTCTGAAGACAAAAATAAGGGTGCAACGATGAAATATCAGTTACTATAGAACATTGCCAGTTATATTCCATGTTTAGTGGTCTTTTCCACCGTTCTAAAGAAAAAACCATGCTCGAAAAATATGTAGCCTTTAAACTACATGATAACAAAACAGTTACAGTCTCATCACTATATTGGCCATAAAATATATCAATATCCTCTGATAAAAGGCCACATATGGCCATTCATTCCACAAGTGAATTAAATAATCCCAAGGGAGCAGATAGAGCTGACCTGAGCAAAGCTTCAAGGCTTACCTAGCTGCCATGTTTCCTGGTTCAGAGTGTGGCTGACATAGGATGTGTAACATCATAATCAAAAGGCAAATTCCTCTCTCTCTGGTAGGGTTCTGTTACTAGATAGGTTAGAGAAAGTGAAGTTATTATCGAGACGTATAACAGCAGGGTTTTAACAGTGTCATCAACTACAATGTATTGAGAGATACTGCTCCAAGTTATTCCTCAGAGAGGGAGCATTCTTCCAAGAATCATACACCTGTGCACATGTAGATGAAGAAGCAGTGCTGCTGGTGGGGAGGACAAGAGACTTTGCTGTGGTTCTCCCTGTCTCACTAAAATATGTAGTAAAGTTGTAAGGGAGGCATCATTTAGCAAGGCTTGCTTGTTTACGGGAAATGGGTTACACCTGATGAAGAATGCTTACAGCATAAACACACTTCTCTACAGCTTAACTCAGCATTGCCCAACGTTAATGCCCTGTGAGTAGGCAATAAATCTCTTAGAATCCTCAGCTAAAAAATTAGAAGTTATTTTCTGAGTTTTGCACTGTGTGGAAAGTAAAAGTAGATGTACCAGGGTCTGCTCTTGTGTTTCTCATGGTTTCTTGCCATACCTCCAACTCTCTGAATAGCAAAAAGTTAGGTTTTGGGTAATAGTCTTTCTCAGTATACAACTTCCTTTACACTTGTGTCACTGTTGCAACTGGGTTCAGTCCAGGTTAGTCAAACAAAATGGAAAATATCCACCACTAAATATGCTGCTGTCTGGAAGGTGACACACACTTGAGCTGGCTCTTTGCCTCTGTGTATTATCATAACACTAACAGATGTTCTGCTGAAATTAGGATGATTTACAGCAGACCTGCAGCAGCCTGGGGTAAGCAACAAAGAAGGAATATCTGCAGATTGCCTTTAATGCAACTACTTATATCCTACTTTTCCAGTGTAGGAAGTTCGAGGCAAGCTCCTGTTGTACATCCATGAAGGTACACTGACAAATCCATTAATGTCAACTTGATATCAAGGAGCCAATATTCTGGAGCCTCTGCTATCCAGTTGCTGTTCTGACAATGGGTATAACTATATGCAATGAACACTGAACTTTTCTACATGTCCTTATCCATATTCTTNCTGAACTTTTCTACATGTCCTTATCCATATTCTTCCTTTGTTTCAAGAAATTTTGTATACCATAAATTATTTTAACCACATGTTCTGTACAACCTAATTCTGCAAGGCATGGATTGCACTGTGTTTGTTGCACATCACTGAGCTTTGCAAAGCCCTCCCTTGGTCCCTCTGTAGGTTTGTTAGACAACAGTAATAATTATCATTGATTGCTATAAAGAGTGTTTGAAAGCCATCATTCTAACATAAGCACTTCAGAAAAAAACAAAGCAAAAAAGAAACCAAAACCCAAACAACAACAGTGAAAAGCACAAACGACAACACCACCCCCTCCCCCCCAAAAAAAAACCCAAACAAACACAAGGAAAAAAGAACCCCAAATATACACAGAAAAACCTCCAAACAAAAAAAAAAAAAAATCAACTGTGCAACGAGGAAGCTTTAGATTAAGTTGAAATACCCTGCTCCAAAGTTCATGCTCTGTCCCTTCATTCCAAGGTCTTTCACTGGAAAGATGCAGCAGTGCTAATTAACTGGTGGCATCTAATTAGAAGGCAAACATCACTGCAAGCTCAAAGCGGATGTCAGCCTCACATATCCTGTCTGTGGTGCTTTATTTACTACTTTATTTTACCTCTAGCAAAGCACATCTTTCTGGCTGAAAATCTTGAAAGTAGTACTAGGTATATAGGCCGTTTCTTTCCTACTTTGTGTGAAGACAGCAATAAGGCAGCGATAGGGATGGTTTCAAGAAAGGCTGGTTTTAGAGGCACTTGAAAGGAATTTGATATATGAAATAGGTACATGGCATACAGTTATCAGAGTTACAGACTAATCTCTGACTCCCCTGTGGGCACTATAATTTGGTTTTAGTTTGGGCGCCATCAAAAATCTATGGAAATTCTGAGCATCACATTATAAACACCAAAGTAGCCATAATTCTTCATTTATTACAACTCCTAAAATTTGTTTATGGGGACAGAATGGAAAGTTTATTAAAAATGTCCTCTTGATGCAATGCCTGGCATGTTGGAAATGCTATTAGTAATGATGAATAATGATCAGTGAAAGTACTGCTCCAGAGTAATGGAAACATAGTCCATGCAATAATATTTATACTTAGCATTATACTGACAGCCACTTGTATAGAAAGAGTTACTTTCAGAAGGGACTTGATTCCCTTCTCAAGATAGATAAAATGTAGGTATCACACAAGCATAAAAGTCCCTGGTGGATAACTGATTTAAGCAAACCTTCATATGTTCACAGACAGGAGACTTTTTGATTAAATCTGCTGCGGGGCTCTGGAACATTTAAGAGAAAGTTACTTTAGCTCTCTGTGGGAGAGGGAAGCTAGGAGCTTTTTCTTGTTTCCAGGTGTGCATATATGCATGGGATTGTGGACCTTGACAGTATTTTGATTTCATGTTAAAATGAAATTTAGGTGCGCAGCATAGCTCCCTCCCCCCATCCTCATGGCACGTCATACTCCAAGTCCTGAAGCTGTGATCTATTATTTTTCCTACTTCCCCTTTGAGCCCAATGAAACTCTGTTTCCACATTGCTCTCTAGTAGTAAATTCCAAGCTGCCTGTATAAGGAAGCTCTTTCATAAACCAATTTAAATAGGTGTTCTGATTATTTAATCATCTTGTCTTGTGCCCATGTTGCACACCTGCAAGATAAGTTCCACACTCATCTTAACCCCTGCTTTCGGGATTTTGTAATCTTCATATCTGTCCATCTTGTCTTCAAACTGAAGAGCTCTGGCCTTGTGAGCAAGGGGAGCTGCTCCTCATCCGTGGTCATTTTATATGACACCGTCTCTACCTTCTTAAAGTCTTCTTCCTTCCCAAGATGCAAGAACCAGAAGTGCACATTGAACTTAAGATATGAGCTCATCAGATTTTTATGCCATAGCAAAACTACATTCTTTCTTCTCAAGATTCTTCTGGATGATACAAAACCTCTAGTCTCTTCTAGCTACTCTTACCCATTAAGCCAATGATTTTGGGCAATTTATGTCAGCGATAAGAATTCTTTCTCAGTTTGCAGTTCTACTACATTGTGCTNCCGATCTAGATGAGAATGGAAGGATAATTTTATGTCTATATTGAAGTTAATCTGTCATGTTTTATCTCACTCAGTCTTATGAAGTCCTTCTGGAATTTCTTGCCATTGCTGCAGCACCTTACCTCCCAGAAGAATTTAAATTCATCTGGAAACTTTTCACATTCACAGTCTCTTTATTTTAGATCCCTTGGTGAAAATTAAGAAAGATCCATATGGATCTATGACACATCAGGAAGACAGGATTTTCCCTCACAGAAGCCACAGTGATTCTTGCTACAGTAACCATATCTGGCCTGCTCAGTGATTCTGTTCTTTATATAGACTGAAAAAGTCCTCAATCCCATTCTTTAGCATGTACTCCACCATCTTTGCTAGTACAGATAGGACTGCAATTTGTAGTTCTCAGGAACTATCCTTCTGGATTATCCTTCTGGGCCCTCATTCTATCAGGAACTCATGGTGACTCGTGTCACATGCCTGAGTGTCAGTTCTGCAGTTTCTGATGAAGGTCAGCCTTGGATGCTACTTGGATGACGCTACCTGGACTGGATGACCTACTGACTTCCAGCTAATTATTTTGGTCTTGCCTTGAGTTATAATTATTTCCATTAGATCTATCTTCTCTCACTGCTCTTCAGCAAAGACTATTTCCCACAAAAGGCTGACTTCTACAAGGAATTCACTGAGTTTTTATGCTGTGGCCTTTGTCAGATGAGTGCTGCTTTTACATATTTGTCATCAGTATTCCCACCAGTTCCACAGTGTCTGAAGTATTTAAAGAACTTTTGTTATCAGTTTGAAAATCCTCTGAAAGGTATACTTGAAATTATTTTTAGAGCTCTCAATTTCCTGCTTATGTTTAACCTGTAATTTTCTTATGGGTGTCTCCTCATTTTGGCAAGCTCTCATTCTCTTAAACAATTTTCCCTGTGATTGCCTTCAAAGCTTTCCCACTGCAGCTTTTTTTTGTGGTGCTTTTTTTTTCTTTTTAAATGGTGGCATGTATTTCACCCTTTTCCCATTACATTATTTCTTACAGACCCCAGGCTGTTTGAAGTGTCTTACTCTTTGGAGTGTCCCTTTCTGGATTCAGTGCTTCTAGTCTTTCTCTTTGTTTCTTTTGTTGTTTTTTTCTTATTAACATTGTCTTTCATTTTTTTTTCTTTTCTTATATAATATTTTTTCTTGAAATTGCAGAGCCACATACTGTATTTATTGAGCATACTTTCTACCCCATAGTGTTAAAGCTACTGATATTATGGTTCCTACTATAGAAAGGCTATGCCACTAGTAGTTTTTGAGGTGCTGTGTGCACTATTACTACTACCGAATCCAGAGCTGTGTCTTTTCTGGGATCCTAAGTTACTCAGTATTTGAGTAACTGTTTTTCAAAAATTAATACCTGATCTGATACCTGTTCTAGTACTTAAGATATTCCATGAAGGCCATATAGTATGCCGTATGTATTCCAATAGTGCCAACTATTACTCCACTCAACAAAAAAATGGACGACCATACTTCCAGACAGGTAGAAATGTAAGTGCTTTTCCATGCTGAGGCTAAGGATAGCCTATTACATCTCTAAAGATTTTAATCAAAGAAATAATATTCTTTTCTTTAAATGTATCAGTCTGAGATTTTCTGTAGCTGAAATATGCTCTGGTTGTAGATCATGTTTTGGGGTATTATTAATTAGGCATTTTCTGTGAAGGATAAAGTCTTACACATTGTTTGCCAAACTATGTTGACATTTTTCTACTACCTTAGCATATAGAATCAAGTCATTATTTATAGCTCTGAGATGAAATGCTTTCAGAATACTTCTGAAACAAAATTCTCCATTTCTTTTGTGTTACAGTAAACCTTTTGTCATAAGGGTTGTAAACAGGATTTATTCTATTTCACCATTTAAACACAAATTCTAACTTCGCCCCTTGTATTTCCTAATTACACAAGGAGGTTGGCTTTTCATCAAAGTGTTATTTTGGAATAAAGTTCTTTGTGTGGCATCAATGGGCAAGTTATACCGTTCCTGATGTCAAACAGCAATAAATTAGCTTCCTATTTGGTTTCATTCTTGTCAACATGAGATTTATTTAGTCAACACATTGAAAATCAGAACAAAAATAAGTCTGTGTGAGCTTGAGTAATTTAATACCAAACACAGGACTGAGCTGTTAGTGACTCTTAACTTCCTGCTGCTGTTATTTGCCTGTTCAGGATATAAAGAAGGCCACTAGAGAGACGGAGAGGAGACAATTCTAGGATCTGTAATGTTGAATGCAACCACTTCTACCATTATTTCCTCACATCTGAGTGCTATTACTGGATTTATTTTCACTCTGAGTGAGAACAGAGGAGGATTTGGATTTAGGTGAACTACCTGCAAAGAGTGGTGTTCCTCAGGGCCCTGTTCTGGGACTGGTGCTCTTTACTCTTTACTGATGACATAGACTATGAGAGGAAGTGCACCCTCAAGAAGTTTGCAGATGATGTGAAGCTGAGTGGTGCAGTTGACACAACAGAAGGACAGGATGCCATCCAGAGGGACCTGGACAAATTTGACACAGGGGCAATGAAAACTTCATGAAGCTGAGTAAGTCCAAGTGTAAGATTCTGCATTTAGGTCAGGGCAATCCCAAGCACGAATACTGTCATGAATAACCCAAAAGGTTATTGTATTCCATATTAACTGTGCCCCAAAAATTGTTGCTATCTCTTTAAGACCCAACAACGCCATGACCATAAATGGCATTTCAAGGGGGACATTCACTGCTATTTTTTGCCTTTTGTTGTTTCACTTGTTAGTAAACTGTTACTTTTTCACTCATATCTATTAATATTTCATAGCTCATTATTGGTGGAAAAGGATTGGTTGAAACAAAGAGGAGGTAAATAATTTTAGTGTCAACTTCTTTACTTACACCGAAATTTTAGTGTAAACTTCCTTAAATTAATCCAAGAAAAGTACAGACTGGGAGAAGTACTCAGAGTCACAGAATCACAGGTTAAGCTGAGCTGGAAAGGACTACAAGATCAACAAGATCATCACATCCAACTCCTGGCCCTGCACAGTACCATCCCCAGGAGTCACACCCTGTGCCTGAGAGGTCTGTCCAAAAACTTCCTGAGCTCTCTTAGGCTTGGGGCTGTGACCCTGGGGAGCCTGTTCCAGTGTGCAGCCACCCTCTGGGTGAGGAACCTTTTTCTAATACTCAACCCAAACCTCCCCTGACATGACTTCAGGCCGTTCCTCCAGGCCTGTCACTGGTCACCAAAGAGTCGTGCGCCAGGCTGCACCAAAACAAGTGTGATGAGCAAGTCAAGGGAGGTGATTCTGCCCCTCTACTCTGCCCTCATGGGACAACCCCTGGAACACTGCATCCAAGTCTGGGGTCCTTAGCACAGGAGAGATGTGAACCTGTTAGGGAAATAGTAAGCCAGAGGAGGGATGTGTAAATGTTCAGAGGCATGGGGACCCTAACCTGTGAAGAAAGACTGAGACAGCTGGGTTGTTCACCCTGGGAAAAAGGTGGTTCTGGAGTGGTCTCATTGCAGCCTTCCATGAATGGAACTTATTTTTAAAAAAAAAAAAAAATTGAAAAATTGTGATAGGACAAGGGGGAGTGACTTTAAACTACAAGAGGAAAGATTTACATTAGATTTTAGGAATAAATTCTATACTCAGAGAGTGGTGAAGCACTGGAACAGGTTGCCCAGAGATGCTGTGGATGCCTCATCCCTGGAAGTGTTCAAGACCAGGTTGAATGGGTCTTTGAGAAACCTGATCTAGCTGAAGGAGTCCCTGCCCATGGCAGGGGTTTTGAATGAGATTTGTTTTAAGGTCCCTTCCAATCTAAACCATTCTATAATATTCTACACATGCCTAAGATGGGATCAATAAGGTGGTAGGCAGTGAAATCAGAGGATATCTCTCCCACATGATTTGAAGAAGCTTGTCTACCTGCATCCTTTTTACCTCCTGAAGTCTAACGTTTTTGTATCTTTCTGATTGTCCATGTGGTGGCAGTCTCAAAGTATATTTCATCTCTTCTTGATAGGAGAATTTTAATTAATTCTTTAATAAGTATTTGATTCCTTATCCATTTAGGAATGGACAAAATAATCCACTGTGAAAAGAAGTGACTCTTGGTAAAACCAAGAGAATACTTTGTTATTTGTAACTTCATGGCTGTTGCTCAGTAGCATAGATAACATCTGCTCCCTTGCTTCACAGACCTGTGGTGTGGCATCACATGCTTCCTCATGCTTGTTTCTCTCCTTCCTAAGCAGGGCAGTCTCATTCAAAGACTCTGCACAGCCATTTGCAGACACTTGCCAATCTGAAACAACTCCTCTTTGGGAAGTAGGAGTTGGCGCAGTCCAAGGGATGTGAAGAAGTATGCTGATGATTAAATGCTTCAGAAATATGTGGCTAAAACAGTGTCCACTTCACTGTGACTGAACAGCCTTCACTCTGCTTTAGTTGTGGATGTTTGCCTTATTTAGTAGTACATGGAAGAAGAAAATCCTGTTTAGCTCGCGAGTCACATGGACTCCTTATTAAATTCTAAGAGGTGTGATCCAGTTGTTTTTTCCTTCACATCCTTTATGCATCCTTGTTACTTGAGTCATAATCCTAGTGTGACAAGAGATCATGCTGTGGTGATTGGAATAGTTAAAGTTTCCAGTCCTTCAATGAAGCTATGAAAGGGACACAGCGGAAATGGCATTTTCTCAACCATCGTGCTGAGTTCATGGCTTTGGAACTCAATTTGCTGCTCAATTCTCAGAGTCCTACAGTGCTGTGAGACTCCTTTGGCTTTATAGGCATAATACAGTATAGCTTGAACTGGAACATGGGATGGGTGAGAAAGAATAAGTGTCTTCTTCAATTTGAGATTTTCTATATAGGTATTCTCTAGAATTTTCTATTTTCTATGTAAGTATTTTCTACTTATTATGTAGAAAATTATGTAAGACAATATTTTAAGTACAGGCATGGTTCCTACAATGCTAGATATATGCCATATATAAAGGAAAAAACAAAGTCATTTGAAAAAATTTTAGGAGGTGAAACATGCCTGTATATTTCTCTCTGAGTCTGAAAGACTGTTTTCACCTCATTCAGCCAGATGTAAATAAATCACATCTGTTCACTCAGCTGTATTTGACCACTAAGAGCTTTAAGTGATTTTCTGGACAACTCAAAATGTTCTAGTGCAGATTGGAAGCTGAGAAAAACCAATCACACTTCCTAATGTAAGTGGAAAAATAACCATAGAAACAAAGCAAACAAATATAAAACCCTATGAATAGTATTACTACACAGAGAAGAATCTTGATGAAGTGTGAAGCCTGATATAGGGCAGCTTGCTTGGGGTTTTACTGGTATGAGTGGTATTACTGGTATGGCCTCTTAGTTTATTAGTCAGGAGTAAAAATAAAAAACCTCTGAGGTGAACTACGGGGAATTCAAGTCACACTTTAAATATAGCCACTGGAATAGAAATTTAATTTAAAAGTTTTAAAAGTTATCAGGTTTTAGAAAAACCAAATTGTTTCTAGAACATCTCTAATGAAATTCATCAACTACTTAAATAGATACCTAGACATACAGTAAAAATTCATTGAAACCCAGTGGACATATAATTTGACAAACAATATTTTGTATAACTAAATATATCACCATATGTTTAATTACTTGGTAAGTCCAGATTACTACATGTAATAAGAGAAGATGTTCCAGAAAATTATTCAGGAAAATCAGAGAAAATTAAAACTTTTGCAGTAATATATTTTTACGTGCAGATAAACGTGTATATGACCACCATTTACAACAGTGTCGAATGATTTTGTGAGTCTCAGCTTTTGAAAGACCCTAAAAGTAGATCCCATTTCACAGGATAAATATTTAGTCTATTCAAAACCTCTTCCAGAAGTCTTAGAATGGGAATCTTGAAATGTGTATGGCCATCATAGCATGCCATTTTTTTTTTAATCCTGGTAATGATCTGTGTATTTTTCTGAAGTGTCAGTTCATGGTCAAGCCACAAGTACAAGAAATAAGCAATACATTATTTTAAGAAAGATGAGTAAAGAAAGTAAATGATACAGTTTTCCTGAAGTGAATCTGGTACTTGAAAGATGACAGAAAAATGCCGTAAAATCCCACATAATCAGTAATAAAAATAAATTTGGGATATGTATAACTATTTCACATTTGCCTCTCTTTTTTGAAGATGCAGCCTTGACCATTAATATCTTCAGTTCTGTGCATTTAATCATCTTCTGTTTTTCTTCTGCCATTGTAACAAAAGAATCACATTTGAAACAGGAACTGATCCACTGGTAGCTGGACCAGAAACTTCTCAAAGTTAAAGTGACAAAAAGGTATGAATACGATTGCCTGGGATAAATACTTTAAAAGTATTTTTTAAATAAGCTGTTGATAGAAAAAAAATCCTAATTATGAAAATACTCTGTTCTTTCTGGTTTGGGTTTTATTGGTTTGTAATAAAACAAGAAGAGGTTACTGCTATCTTTCTGTCAGTGTTGATATTTGGTATAGGGACACAATAAGCATGCTTTATTGGAAGGCTGCTAAAATGGCAAATTCCAATCCAGATATGCATTACTGTGAAATTCGATCTGAACTTTCTCATTCTCCTAGCCTGCCTCTCTTAAAGAATTAAGGAGCCATTCCCCTGCCCTCTCATCTAGTCAGCTGTACATATAGCATACAGTGCTTGGCTGCCTGGGCAAGAGGAATAAGCATAACAATGCTTTCTGCTCAACAAAACTTGACCAAAAAAATGACTGATTTAATCTGCCTCTGAAAAATGTGACCCATTAATAATGCCCTCTCAAGTGCTAGGTGCCCACTAAACTCAAACACAACCCTCCAGGCTTGGCTGTGAATTGCACTGGAGGTAGGTGTCAATATACTTCATTAGCTTGCCTCCAATTCCTTTAGACCAAATGCAACTTTGGTCAAATATTCCACTTTTTAGTCCTTTCTTTCTGTGCCTTAACTTTTTGCGAGCATTGGAGAGAGATGAGCAAAAGATCACTGCAAAGATCCTTAAGACCAGCTGCAATTTAGGAGTGTCATGTAGTCCACAGAAACCTAGGCTGCTCAAAAGTATTCACAAATATTATGGAAAATACAGCATCTGTCTTAGTGCCCTTTGGGGAAAAAGAAGCTCCTACAAATATTACAGCAATATTTAGAGAAATAAAATGGAGCTGGACAGTCATTCTTCACAGCATGGGAGAGACTTAAACGAAAGGGAGATGCAATGGATGCTAAATTGGATAAATTAACCAAACGTGTGCATGCAACAGGGAAAGGAATAAACAACACTCAAGAAAGGGAAGATGAAACAAAGAGATCTATGAGCTGAGACAGAGTGTTGATTTTTAATATTGAACAAAGCAGGAAAATTAGAAAACAGAAGCCATTGTACTCTTGCTGAAATTGAAAGTATAGAATTGGACAATGTGATGCTTTTTGTTCAAATCTTGCTCAATTACCTTTTTGAGCACAATAAAAAAGCCTCATCACATAGTCTAAAGGACCAAATCTGAGCTCTTCTGAGACCTGACAATAGTGCTGAGATTCCGAGATAAAGACTATATTAGTCAAATCTGGTAATACTGACATGGAGAAAGAATCTCTGGCTATCAAGATAAGCAATAGCTCTGTATCTAAATCTGAGTACCAAAATCTTATAAACACAGAAAGAATAAAACTCTTTAAGAGGTTCATTGATAGTAAGAAGACTAGAGCATGAGTGAGGTATTAAACTATTCAAACACCAAAAAACCTCTTCCAATTGTTCTCAAGATTTTTGAAATGCTGCAGAATATTAATTAATTTCTCTCAGATCATCAAAGCAATTTGATACCTTCCAAATAAACACTGAAATTTAACAGTGTTTAAGAAAAGTTGTATAGTCAGTCTGAGATAGGTGATTTTCTCCTCTTTAGGAGTTGTGTATCTGATGGAAATATATTTTTAAAACACTCATTACTGGTTGACATAATTATACACAGCTACCTCATTATTTTTTGTTTGTTTGGTTGGTTTTTTGTTTGTTTTTGAATTTTTCTTGTTTTATTTTGGTTTTGGTTTGTTTTTTTCTTACTCTGGATTGCATATTGACTTTGAGAAAATACTTCACTGCTCATGGCTTTGATGGCTGGGTTGGGGGGAAGTAGAATTTAAGGTAATTTCTGAGAAAGACTTTTGATAAAAAATGGTATTTTCTCAGGTCTCTAAATAGAGACATTTCTTGAAGAAAAGTTGCTTTCTATATATGTTGGGGCTCCCACTCTCCCTGGGAGCTTTGCCCTGGTCCACGTGGTCGGGCAAGTCCGGCCAGGCTGCGGTCGTGGCTGCAGTGAGTGAGAAACTCCCCTTGCAAGTTGGAAAAGCCAGCTTTTACCTCCTGAATGTTCCTCTTTGCAGACACCGGACGAGGCGAAGGCAAGATGCAAAGTCCGTTCTGGGTTTCAGGTTCCAATTTTATTGCATTGGCAAGAGTCAACATGGACTACAGGAAACCCAGGACGAACTCCCCCAGGTCCTCCGCCCACCGTCCCTTTTTATCCCTGGGGGCGGAGCAAGGGGAAGGGTCTAGCCAGTTTACCAATCCAGGCAGAGGGGGTGTGGGAAAAGGCAGATTGACACCCATGTAACCCTATCACCTGCTGTCCCACTGGAATTCTCCAGGTGCAGTCGGAACCCCCGTGGAGACCATGTGGTGCCTTGGGGGAATCCGACACACGTGGAAATTGTGTAACACACTGCGACATATATACCTGGCATTTAGTTCTGAAATGATAGTAATACTTTCTTGTGTCATGTTGCTGTTGTACTTGGTTGAATGACTGTTACATGGAACTAAAAGAAAACAAGGTATATGAAGGAAATTCTGGTCCTGCAGTTCTGATTTATCCTCTGGTGGGAATCCTCTCTGTAAGATCCCAACATTGACAACTCGGTAGGAGAGTCAAATAAAGATATTGACTGAAATAAGGATAAGTCATTTCCTGGGAGAGCATTTGCTGTCTCACAGAGCAATAGCATATAATGGCTTGAAGACAAATCGTCCATGCAGGTGTGGAGCAGTACAGGACAACCTTCCAGATGCCCTTATATGCTCAATACAACCTGTGTGATAAGTCTCCTCAGTGCCTGCATCACTCTCCACTTTGGTCTACTGCAACACAGCTCTCTTTGGTTCTGTTCAGCCTTGACTTCAGGATTGTTGCCTTGCTTATTATTATCTCTCCTGGTCCAAAGCTATTTCTTAGAATTTCTTCTTTCCCCATGTCTCATCAGTTGGTGTTATCAAATTTCTAGTGAGTATGCACATTTGATAAGACAGTCAGCCTCTACTAGCATTAGACTCCTTCATGGTCTTGGTATTTCCTCACTCATCTTCAATTTCTGTGTCTGTCTGTAGACCATCTAAAATACTCAAATACTCAATGGAAAAAAAATCCTCGTTTTAATGTTCACCTGTTTGCCATCCTACTGATATAAAAGAATCATTCGCCTTGGGGGAATCCGCCATTTGTCTTCTCCTTTGTTTCTTCTTCTTATACTGTAAAACAAAAACTTGTCACTGACTTAATGTGTAGGAATCTGTATTGTGCCTAATCAATGCTAATAAAAGATAAACCACTTTTACTTTTCCTTAGCCTGTCTCCTTATATGGCATTAAACAGTTAGAATACTACACTAGGATGTGACATTCAATGAAAAATAGATTTCCAATACTACACTGTGCACTGCAGTCATGACCAGACCTCCAGGGTTTCACTTGACCTGAGGGGTAAACTGAACTATGTGGTTTTGGGACTTTTGTATTTGAAAGGTGGATTTGCCACTGCTTTACTGTGCACTTCATCAGAGTTTCCTAGCCTACTGTTGTCATATCATGCTGGGGAGGATCACATTGCAGCTGGCTCCAGGCAGACGTCTTTGGCCAAGTGAAAACACTTTCCCCTCTTCTCATTTTTGATGTGAGCTTGCCAAAAAATCAGTAATGACATGCAATTTCTAAAGCTAATGTTTTATTTAAAGAACAACAGAAACAACCAAACTACAGCAAAATGACTCACTAAACAGGGGAAGCCCCAGAAGCACTGAATGAGACAGATTGAAGATGTTTGGAAACAAATCAACCTCCTAACCACTATGTCTTTATAGTGTTTGCCTTTTTCCATATTGCATTGAAAATCAGTAATTTTCAGTTTAAGTAAAACTCCAATCTGTCTTGCTTTAGACCTTCCTTTTGACTTTTCAGGGAAGTCTCTTACTTGGAACTCCTGAGACCTGATTTGGAACTGCTTCCCTTTTAAGACAGATCACTTTTTTTGAGTATCTTATTTTCTCTCTGCTAGTACCAACACTCCAGAAAGTTTTTCAGAACCCATCAAGCTCATTTGGGCTACTGTGGAAAAAATCTTTCTCTGTCCTGCTTTTCAGGAGAAAATGCTTCAGGAAGTGCATTGGTTCAGACAAGCTAAACAGAACTCTTTCCTAATCCTCTGCACAACCTTGTAAATACAATATAAATGAGACAGCATTTGATGTAATTTAAGATGCTTGAATTAAATTGAAATAATTGCCTAGCACTGTCTGAAATTTCTGTCATGAGAGTCTGTATCACTCAAAATCACACCTATTTCCTCATCTTCTTTCCTCCTTCCTGGAAAGCTCGCCTACACACACATGCATGTTTGTTCCTTTTCTGCCTTGAGTAGCAACAGCGTCGTGATTGCTGTTCTGTTTCTCACTCATCTCATGCTTTTTGTCTGTTTTTTAGGGGTGTCTGTGCTATCACGTGTTGTCAGTGTCCCTCCATTCCTTTTCTGGCTTTTATCGATGCCATCCTGTTCTTCACTCTGTCATGATGATCACTCTCTCAGTGAGCTGAGCTCTACCTGCTATTTGGAGACCTTTCACTAGAGTTATGATTCTTCTGCCTATCTAAAACCTGGGAATCATCTGCCCTCTGGAAGAACCTCCCTTTTGACCTGCCTTTTTGAAATCCCAGGAGCTGCATGTGGATTCCAGAAATGTGATTTCTACAATGCAAATATTTGCTTGAAGATCTATGTTATACTCACACCATGAAAGAAGTTGGCAGAAGATGAGACCAGCTATGAACAGCTCTATGTGTTGTTATGTAATATGAAAACCAGTTAATTTAAAAATTAGTCTAAATTGAAGTCACACTGTTTACTTTAAACTTACATGCCTCAAATTCCCATCTGTAAGCTGCTTGTTGCATAATAAACCCTTCTGAACCCTTCTGGTTTTGCGCAGACAAGTGGATTCCTATTTGAGTGATATTTTGATGATGCAGGAAGGTTTTCTACAGTAATGCTCCCAAGGGGAAAAAAAAAGTTTCTTAGTGCTTGGCTTATTCAGTATATACATAGCTTTGCACCATAGGTGAAAAGAGAAAAAGAGACAAATAAACAAATGTTGAATACTTATTAAATGAGCACTGTCTGACCTATGTAGAGAAGGGGGCAAGAATCTTGTGGAAAGCTCAGATAGGTAGTGGTCAAAGAAATAAATATGTTATTTCCAGCATGTTAGTATGTCAATATATTAGACTAATAATGACAACTAATACACCAGGAATACACACTGTAACTGTGGCATTACCTGATGTGAAGATGAATGATTTAAAATTTTGGTACAGTTGTTTTAACACAGGTTTTGTGTAAAATATCAGAAATACATAAATGGCATGAAGAGGGATGGTTCTGCTCATACAGAGCTGGTCTGTTAATAATCCATAATGACACAAAAGAATCTCATCCTATGGCTGACTGTAAAAATAATGTTAAAGTAATTTCATATAATATTAAAACTGAAGTTAATACCTCTTGAAGCAATCAATTCAATCTGTATTATCTTTTTGACAGTGACTGGTTTTGGCTTCCCTACTTTACCTTTCATCAGTTTATGAGAACTAATCCTATCTGTATAGCAAATTGTACATATTATGACATTTTGGTTGTTCTTATATGTAGTAATTGCTGACATATATAAACTTGTAAACAGCAGATATTGTATTTTGATGAGACCAAAAATAAGTTTTACATCCTTACTAAGCTCCATAAAATTTAAGAGCAAACTACTTTTACTAACTGCTTGTTTACAAATAGTCATTAGACTATTTATGGGCCTTAGAATACTCTATTACTTCTCACCATTACCTTTCAAGTTTGGAAATTAATTCTTTTGTGATACCCAAATAACTTTTTAAGAGTTTGTATAGAAAAGGAAAGAATTTAACTCATTCTTGGAATCACTCAGTCTCCACAGAGCTGGATGACATTTCCTGTCCCAATTTTAATCTGTATTAACAGGAATTAACTCCAAATCCTTCTGTTGAGTTGGCACATACACTCTGAAACAGCTCTATAAACTGGATCAGAAAAATCTATATCAAGATCTAAAACTACATGAGATATTCCACTAGATTATACTTGACTGGGAAACAGCTAAATTTTATGGTTCATTTGCAGCCATTACAGATGAAATTATTTGAATAGGAATACTTATACAACTAAATTAAACTGGGTTTGGTCCCTTATTGTAGTAGTTCATGTTGAGAAATAAAGTTATTTTCATATTTAGAGTCAACAATTAATATTTTGAATCAAATGGTTTAGGCATATGGTTACTAAATATACTGAATATCAGTAGGAGGAACAGTGATGAAAGACTAATTGATAGGAATTCTAATCATGACAATAAAATATCAAAATAAGCTTCACAAATTAAGACAATTACTTCAGAATTAGTGAACCATTCCTCGTCATTTCAAGAAAAAATAAAAGGTGGTATCAATATACTTTATGCTTGCCAGCTAATCTATGTATTGCCAGTGTGCCAGTAAATGTCAGTAAATGTATGACTCAAGTAAAACTTAGGCAACATGGAAAGTTCTAAAGGTAAATCCACAGAGAGACAGAGAGAAAAAAAATATTTATAATGAAGAGTTTGTTCTTCACTGAGTTAGAAAAAGAGATGTATAAATTTTTGACAAGTTGAATTAAAAGACTTAGGTAAGAGCAAAAATATAAAGCTAAGTAGTTACTGTCATATATGAAAAATGGAATTCAAGCACAAAATTTTATTAGTATGCATATATATCACAAATGGAGTTCTGTAGACTAAATTGTTATAGCTCAGCTAGAAAGTCAGAACATTTTGTTGCATTTCAAATTTTATTCCTGGAGGTGATTTTTGTCCATATTTTTCATACAACTATATTGAAATATTTCCAGGACAGACCTAGCCATATAATTATCTAGAACTTTAGCAGCAGGTAACCACAATAAACTATTGTAAAGACTTCTGTAATTATACTCTCCTTGATACCAGAATGAGATAACAAAGAAAACAAAACCACCTCTGAGTCGAAAGGTGAAAATTAATGAAACCCACTTTGTCAACGTGTGAAAATTTGCCTTATGAGAAATACAGAAGTTATAATGTTGTTCACTGAACATCATTGTTGTTCAATCAGAATACTGTGAGTTTGTAAAGGCAAATGTAAGAGTAAAAATCTACTGCTCACATCTACATTGAATGTTCACCCTGTCTTCCCTAACCTCCTGGGTGCATTCTCAGCTGATGTGAATCTGGATAGCTCTTTGTTGACTCCAAGTTCTCCTCATTAGAGCCTTCATAAACCTCATCAGTAATTTCCAGTGTGATTCCCAGAATAATAGGCAGTGCTATGCTCATCCATTTTATAAGCACTTGAAGTGAAATTTATATAAGTGTAAATATCTAGCACTCTCTTTTTTGCAGTGTTCAGTGTCTTTCTAGGCCCTTGGAAGCAAAAAGGATGAGAAAAAACAGTCATGTGCACAGAAAAAAAGACCCTTTTTTCTGTAACTGGATGTTGAAAGCTGCAGAGAAGGTAAGCCAGGAACAAAATGTAAGGATCAGCTGTGAAGACTGTAGATATTGGTTGGAAGGATTCTGCTTTCCAAAGCCCTCAAAGCTTTATACAATGATTTTATGCAGATGAAGCAGATTTCACCCAAGGGGAGAAGCCAGTGCAGTGCATGGCTTTCCAGAGTATGCATCAGCTTTGCAAGCTAAATATCACTTATCAATTATTAACATTCAGGAAAAGGTGACTAAAGTCTGTCTGTGATGCTATACTGAAATTAGATGAGAACTCAAAATGCACTTAGGATAAATAATAGATGATTAACATGTCATATAAATCAGTGTATCATGTTATTTTAATTTGTTTGCTTTTTCTTCTTTTTCTTTCTTTATTCTCAGCTTATATCCTTACTCATTTCATAATACTGTTAAACTTCATTCTCTTAAGTATTAGGGGTAACTCCTGTTTTATTTATGGGTTAAGGTAGAATATAGAAGTTAATAAGAAAATTACTAAGTGTTGTAATGATATATCATTCTATTGCTGACTTTTAAAAACTGAAGAGCTGTATGTTAGCCATGCCCCTTCCTTATGGGTACCTGACTCTGATCAATTAACAAGAATATGTGCAATAAATCTATTCACTAAATTAAATACCTACAAATAAAGATTTAACTTCCTTTTAAGTAATAAACTTTTAAGAATAGGATAGAGAATAATAATAACAATAGTTAATAATAACATTCAGCAACTCAGGAAGGGTTTATGGCTCTTTCTTGAAGATGCATGCATATTTTTGATAATTTGACACCATATACGGTTCATTTTTTCTTATTTCATATATCTGTCAATTTCCCTTGCTAATTTTCGGTCTTACCTCCCCTATCATCCATAGCTAGTGGTCAGTTTTCTCTTTTATGTGATGAAACCCATGTTTGACAATCATGAAAGAGGAATGTACAGATACTTAACCGTGTAAATGCCTTCCCAGCAAGAAGCAGTACAGAACACAGGGCCTGTCAATAGCTCCCAAATATCCATGCAGTTTGCTACTACAGGTGGGCAAACCTAGACTCTAGCAGTTAAAACTCACTGCTGACATACAGTTGTGACACTCTGTGACACTAGGATTTAAGATTTATTTCTGCTATGGCTCTAAGCTGCTTGATTCTAAGTGGCTGTGGGTAACATGTAGGCAGAGGTTCTGATGCCTACACTATTCCTTTCCCAGCCTTAAAAAACAGCTCATGAGAGCTAAAGTCCAGCTCATTAACTTGGCCATGGAAGAAAACTAAACCATTCAACATGTGAGTTAACTTCCTTATGAGCCTCTATGATTGTATTTTCTAGCTATATTTTTTTTTTAGCTAACATTTCCTAGGAAAAAAATGTGCAGATAATAAAATGCAGACATATGAATAGGGAGTTTTTTTGTCTTTTTTTTTTAATTTAGAGGGTAGAAATCAGTTCTGTAACAGAAATACTCTATGAAATCGGAATAAAAAATCCAAAGTCTGCACCTATCTGCAGTGGGGTCATAAACCACACTCACTTTCTGTGTGTCGGTAGAAGTTTTATTCTTTCTTTCATGACTCTGTCTTCTATAGATCTGTTCCCACAGTGCAAGGGAGGATGTTTGATTTTCTCATGATGCTGTACTCAATTGTTATTTGTTTCTTATTGGCAGGATGCAAACAGAAGAGGAGTTTCTTGGATGAACTAACCAAGGTTGAGACACCACACAGTAACTGATTTTGCACGTCTTTTCCTTATTTGTGTCCTCTCTTAAATGTTCAGGCTGCATTAGTGACCAAGCTTTTCAGTGTGCATGAAAAAATCTATGCTGATGGAGCTTTAATCTCAGTCATGATGGATGAGTACATGTTGTTTGAGAGAATGAATTTCCTTTATATATGAAGTGTGTTTATGCATAAATATAAAATTTTTGTGGGCATGTCTACAAAATTTTAAAAGTTTGTCTAAATATACCTTAGTCAATGAAGCATATAAAAATCTCCAGGGCCTTTTAAAAAAAAAAATATACAAAAATATAAATTTGACATGAATGAGATGATTGATATGTAAAGAAATGTATATGGTATAAAGTTCAGATCCAGCTTTTCAGCATCATGCAGCTGAGAAAAGAAAATTATATATAGGTGTGCTCTAGCTTCTTTTAGTGACTCAGAAATCAGACTGAGATTCAGAATTTGCCTTTAAAGCTCTCCATTATTTTTATT
>VWYI01006497.1:0-12240 GCA_013399455.1 Anthoscopus minutus | reverse complement strand
TTAATGATAGACGGAGTCTATTACAACAGTACACCAGGTGTGGCCTCACCAGTGTTATGTAAAGGGGATCATTCCTCTCCACCTGTTGGCAATGCTTTGCTGAATGCTGACAAGGGTACCGTTGGCCTTCTTTGCAGCAAGGGCACAATGCTTGTTCATGTTCAACTTGATGTCCATGAGGACTCCCAGATGCTTTCCTGTAAGCAGCACAATTCTTTGTAATATCAGCCACTGTTCTCAGTTTTGGTGCTGTCTGCAAAGTTGCTGAGGGTATACTCTGCCTGATCATGCAGATCATTAATGAAAATGTTGAACTGGACTGGACCCAGTATTGCCCCATGAGGTACACTGCTAGTCAAGACACTTTTTGCCACTGATCATCATCCTCTGGGCCCAGCCATTGTGATAGATTGACCTTGGCTGACTGCCAATTGCCCACCAAGTTGCTCAGTATGACAAGAAAGAAAAATATCACAGAATGCTCATGGGTCAAGATAAGGACAGGGAGATCATTCAGCAATTGCTGTCACAGGCAGAACAGACTTGACTTGGGGAATTTAATTCAATTTACTGTCAATCAAAAATGGATAATAAGAAATAAAAATAAGTCTAAAAAAACATTCCTCTCAATTCTTGCTTCTTTCCAGGCACAACTTCACTCCCAACTCTTCTAACTCCTCCATCCCAGCAGCACAGAGGGATGGGGAATGAGGGTTGCAGTCAGTTCATAATGCATTATCTCTGCCTCTCTTTTCTCCTCACCTGCTTCAGTGTGGGATCCTTTGCACAAGAGACAGTCCGTCATGAACTTCACCAGTGTGGGTCCTTCCCATAGACTGCAGTTCCTCCTGAACTCCAGCATGGATCCTTTCCATGGAGTGCAATCCTTGAGGAACAGACTGCTCCAGCATGGGTCTCCCATAAGGTCACTGGTCCTGCCAAAAAACTTGCTCCAGTATGGGCTCTCCATGGGCTGCAGCTTCTTTCAGGGCACATCTACCTGTTCTGGTGGGAGTTCCTCACAGGCTGCAGGTGGATCTCTGCATCTCCATGGGCTGCAAGGGGACAGCTGCTTTATCATGGTGTTCACTATGGGCTGCAGAGGAATCTATTCTGGCACCTGAAGCACCTCTTCCCCTTCCTTCTTTTTTGATCTTTAGTGTCTGCAGAATTTTGTCTCATATATTCTCACTCCTCTCTCCTGGCTACTGTTGTGCAACATTTTTTCCTCTTTTAAAAATATGCTATCACAGAGATGCTACTAATGTCTCTGATTGGCTCAGGCTTTGGGCAGTGATGGGTCCATCTTGGAGCTGGTTGAAACTGGCTCTTTTTGACATGGGACAGCTGCTGCTGTCTCTTCTCAGAAGCTACCCCTGCAGAGCCCCACTATCAAACCTTTGCCACATAAACCCAATATAGCCATTCAGCCAGTTCTCAATCTATCTCAGTGTCTGCTCATTCAGCCCATATTTCATCAACTTTTCCCCTCATTGACCAGGCCAATCATTTCATTGTACAGGTTTATCAGTTTGGTCAACTGTGAACTCCTTTTGGTGAATCCATGCTACTACTCCAAATTGCCATTTTCTCCTTCATGTGTTTTTAAATGGTTCCTAGGTTTAGCTGCTTCATCAACTTCTCAGGAACAAAGTGAGGCTAACCAGCCTATAAAAGTTGTTGAAACTGTTTGACTCTTATAATGTCACCTGTAATAATTCCCGAATTAAGACCTTTCCCCAAGATAAAGCACATTGGAGCAAATGGTAGGATAATCCTGGCTCCTAGGATCTAGAGTTTTTTGTGTGTGTGAAAGTTCTTTTTAAGCCCTAGAAACTCAAAGGACTGTTACTTTTATGCATTCAAGGCACTTTGGATTCTACTCGAAGAGCTGAAAAAATTGTGAAATAATAAATTTTGTAGAAACTAGTGGAACTATGTGAACATACTGATTAAAAAATAGAAATTGATCTGCCAGACATTTTTAAAGTATAATGAGAATCAGGTTAAAAATTCTTTACAAATTAGCTTTTTGGATTGCAAATAGATCTATCAAGTGATGAGAAGTTTATCCAAAAGAGTTCAATGTTGCTGTTGATCAGGGTAGGGAAAAGGTAGGGAAAAATACTGGAGCTAACTACAAATACAATAATAGGTTACAGAGCTACAAATATATGTATAAAAATATAGAGAATATATAAAAGAAAAAATGCAAAAATCAATTCGGCATCACTGTGATACTAGAGATTAAACTTAATCTTCCTAAAGTTGATTAGAATTGTAACATTTATTTCTGCAGGTCTGGGATTTTATCCTGGGCCTTTACAATAACTTCATATAAAAGTCATAGAGATTTAGATGATTACACAAGTTTTTGTTTTCAAGTACTCTCATTCCTAAAGTTGTCATACTCTATGTTGATCGGGCCAAGCAGTGTCTTTTGGAAAAGTATTTCTTGTTGTTGTGGTTTGACACTGGCCAAATGCCAAGCCAACACAGAAGTTATTCACTCATTCTTTCCTGCTACAGTTGGGTAGAGGAGAGGGAAAAAAAGTAATGAACTGCTCATGAGTTAAGGACTGGGAGAAAAAAAGACTTTAAAGTCAAAACAAGTTCAAATTTAAAGGTACAAAGTAAATTATTAACAGAGTCAGAGGAGGATAATGAGAAGTAAAATTAGCTTTTAAAACACCTTTTGTCCCCCTGCCAACCCCTCTGTCCTTCCCGCCAACAGCACAGGAAGACAGGACATGGGGGCTTTGGTCAGTTCATCACTTGAGATCTTTTTCCATTTGCTGAGGGAAAGGAGTCGTTTCTCTGCTATGCCATGGGGTCCCACCCATGGGCAAAACAGTCGTCCCAAAACTGTGGTGGCATGGGTCATTTGTCCCCAGGGTGCAGTCTTTTAAGGCTAGGCTGCTCAAGTTTGGGAGCAAGGGCTCTCTCTCTCTGTCTCTGGAAACAGGGTCCCTCTCTATTCGGGTCTCCCACTAGACCACAGATTTCTCTAATATCCACTAGTTCTGGCATGAGCCCTTGTCCCACAAGCTGTGAGTGAATCTCTCCATCCCCTGTGGACTTCATGCATTACAAGGGGGACAGTTTGTTTTACCATAGTCCTCACCACAGCCTGCAGAGGAATCTTGGCTCCGAGGCTTGAAGCACCTCCTCCTCCTCTTTGTTTTCCACTGACCTTGGTGCCGCCATGTTGTTTTCCCTCATATGTCCTCAATTCCTCCTCTTTTCTGACTAGAAGAAAAACTGCTACTTGTAGGTACCATTGTCAACAAATTCCACCAAGTCAAAGATTCTTGCAAGATCCTGCAGCGCTGAGAAGTTGAACTCGTCTAGGTTCCGCATCAGGGAATTACTTGTCATGCTTCCACTGCTGGCCAGGTGTCGCCACTGCCATTGTGCATGCAGTGGCAGCTGCCGCGGTGTTGGGCCTATTTAACACCTTTCTTCATGTGAGGTCCTGGGAAGGAGAAGCCGCCGCCGTCACCCCTGCCCTTTTCACCCACAGCGTGGTTGGCTAGGGGCAGCCAGGCAGGCAAGATTCGCTGTGGGCCGCACCGGGGATGGCAGCAGCCGCAGCACCAGCCACAGCACCTCTCCACCCCTGAGAAAAAAACTGTGCATGTGCTGTTTTCATTTTCTTCTTAACTATATCATCACAGAGGCATTACCAACCTCTCTAATTGGGCCAGCAGCATGTCCATCTTCAGAGCCATCAGAGATTGACTCTGTTGGACATGGTGGGAGCTTCTAGCAGCTTCTCACAGAAGCTACCCCTGTGGCTCCCCTGCCAGCACCAAAAAACTAAGCTAAGCCAAATCAACAAACTTGTATATCACATGTTCTATGTTTTTTGTATAGTTAAATATATGTCTAGAATGACCAGAACCTTGGATACTTCCTTCTTATAAGAACTTCCTCATAAACTAAAATCTAAATAGCTACATAGGACATTCCTATTATCTGTTTAATAAGATCAAAATGGGAACAGGCTCACATCTGACTCAACTGCTTCTTAAGAAGAGCATTTTCAGAGTGGAATTTGTTGATGTTTCTAAAGTTAAAACAAAACTTTACAATCTGCAATTTCAGACTTGAGCCAACAGTTCACATGCATTGCTTTCTGCATTGAGGTTTCTCTAGCTTTCTTCTGGCTACAAAGCTACTTCAGAAGGACAAAGGTTCCAAGTTCTTATCACTAAGAGCTGTGGCAGAATTAATTTTCAGTTGTGTTGAAGATGGCAGGCAGAATCTTCATCCTGTCAGTGTGATGGTTTTAACATCTGACCACTCTAAACAGGACTCCTATTTGTATCTTTGTCCTTTTTATCCTTTATAAATGTTTTGTGACTTAAATGATGAATAGAATAGACCAAACTAGACTAGACTAGACTAGACTAGACTAGACTAGACTAGACTAGACTAGACTAGAATAGAATAGAATAGAATAGAATAGAATAGAATAGAATAGAATAGAATAGAATATTTCAGTTGGAAGGGACTTACAACGATCATCTAGTCCAACTGCCTGACTACTTCAGGGCTGAACAAAAGTTAAAGCATATTATTAAAGGCGTTGTTCAAATGCCTCTTGAGCAGTGACAGGCTTGGGACATTGACCACCTCTGTAGGAAGCCCGTTCCGGTGTTTGACTACCCTCTCAGTAAAGCTTCTGAACATCGTCTGACCCTCCTCTGCTTCAGCTACTTAAATTAGCCTTCTCAGACCTTCTGAGCTCATGAGTGTTGCCTTCTGATTCAAAGGCAAGGCGACCTGGTTCAGAGAACAGCACGGTGACTCGGCCTCGCCCGAGTCACTCGGTCCAAAGACACACAACACCAACGTGTTGGATGGTCAAAATGGCGTTTATTACTTTACCTTGTGGCACTAAATAGTCAAGGGGGCTTTCGCTACGTCAAAGGGGGGTGGTGAAGCCAGGTAGTTAGTGAGGATGGAAAACTACTGGAGTTAGGAGGGGTTAGATGCCATTGGGGGTGATTGCATATCACAGGTGAGGGGGGAAGGGGTTTGCATATCTCAGGTGAGTGGGGGAAGGGTCCTACCGCTTTCCGTCACATCCCGAGATCTTCCGCTGTCGCCTGTCCCTTATCTACTACACATGAGAAGTTTGTTACATGCTAAAATTATTTAAACTACTTTGTCTTCAAACAAATGAATCGCTCTTTAGGTGATTAAACCTTTATTTTTGAGCTACTTGATTCCTGTGAAGACAAGTCCTTTGAAAAAAGAAATATTGTGTTTCTGTTTAGTGTAAATGAACTTTAGATGTTAGTGGTATAGTTTTTAAACCAAATTCCACAAGAAATTGGTAGTTTTGCTATGATATCTGCTTTATGAATTTTATGTGTTGCCAATATTCTACATTTCCTTGCTACAACTATTCTGATGTTACTTTTTTTTTGTGTGAACTAGAAAAACTGTATATCGAGACTCAGAAATCAGGCACTTACAAAAAAGTGACCCTAAAGAATGATTTTATATTTGATAATTTTGTAGGTACAAGCCTGTACAGAAAGTGGATGGAGTTCCAGATGGTTTCACAGGAAGTGGTCAACAGACAGGCACATCTGCTGAACAAACTATAATTGCCCAAAGTCAACATCATCAACAGTTTTTAGGTATGAAAAGATGTTATAATGTCGTCTCACTGATTATAGAACAAAAAGATACTCATAGGAGCGATATGTTCTGTATTGCAAGACTTCTTCAGTATTTAATATTCATCATGCAGGTATAAAACAAAAAAATGTGCAAAATCTATCTGCACAGTAGATTTAAAGTATATTGCAATGCAAGTGCAGTGAAGACTCTGAGGTAAACTGCTCTGGCAGATGTGCTCTGGAGTCAAGGATCATGCCAAGGGACTGTGGAGAGAGTTCCTGAAGTGGCAAGACCTCAAAATTAGCACCGAGAGGTGCCTCAGCACCCTACCTTCCCCTCCTAACAGGAAATGCTGAAGCTCTGGCCCAGAGGCAGCTCTGACTCAGTGTAGGTGAGGTCAGGAGTGATCAGGTCCACTCCCCACCCTGTAACACTCTGGACACTTAATGTAAAGGGCTAAACTGAGGTTCCTTTGCTCTGGGTAGACACAAGAGAGAAATACCAACCAGATAATCTCAAGAGGTAAAAATCCCACAAAAGTTTACTGGCAAAAAATAGAAAATCAGGGAACTTTGGCAAAATATTTAGCACAACATAAAACACTTATCATAGCATTGACTTAGCCCATCCAACTTAGCAACCTTTAAACCTATTTGATGTTACTGTTCTGGTTTGACAGCACAACCAGTGAAAGACTCCAAGTCAGAAATCCAATTTATTAGGAAAAGGGAAAAATAGAAAAAAACCCAAAGAAAACCACTGACAAAGTCAGAATACAACCTGACATCCTGTTGGTCAGGGTGTTGGTAGCAGTCCAATTGGAACAGTGGCTACAGTCCTCCTGGAGTAGCAGTTGTGGCTCTGTTGAAGTAGTGATCCTTTAGAAAGGTTCAGCCCTCCACTGAAGGTCCAGTGGTGATAGATGGGCCTGGTCTTCCTCTGGGAGTCCAGTGAAGAAAGGCTGTTTGGTGTCCCAAATGTCAGGTTTTTATCCAGGTAGAGGGGCTTGGCTCTTTCCCCTGGATGGAGCATTTCCCAATGGGATGATGTAAGTTTATCAGTGGACTCAGTGGCCCATTAGCAGAAAACCTCTCCCTGGAGGGAGGATGGGTCGTGGGAGAGATAAGGAAATTGCTCTTGCTGGTTTCTTATCAGCTGTCTTATCAACACAAGATTACATCACCCCCCCTCCATCACAGTTCCAACAGATGGTGATAGAATAACACACCTTTGATTACATTTTGCACTGCTACCCATGGCAGTTACATTCCATGAAAAGAAAGTTAGAAGAAGAAGAAAGGGAGAAAGACAGGAAAGATATAGCAAAAGAGTCATATAGCTACCAACTCCTAGGTTCCAGCGATGTAACAGATAGAAAACTCCAAGATGAAGGTAGGGTTAAAGAACAACATGCTTGCCTTGTGGTCAGCCCTCTTAAACCCTTGACCCTTCGTGAGCCTTCTTCCCAGGTGGAACTTCAAGTTGCTTGGCCACTCAGGGGCTGGGTTAGGCAACACTGGGGAGTTGCCTCCAGTGTGCTATGATTGACAGAGACTGCCGGGCTGTGTAGTAATGCATCTGAACAACTTAGGCCATAGTGTGCACCAGCCAAACTGTCTTATCAGACCCTCTGGAATTCATCAAGGCTGCTGAGGCATAAACTGTTCTAAAATAAGAAAGAAGAAGTTGAGAAACAGAGAAAACAAGACAAAAAGCAGATAAAGGTGGGCATCTGAACACCTGCACTTTGACCAATTAGAAGACCTGAGTGACACGTGAACAGCTCATGGACAAAGTAGAAATGCCAATCAAGTAGTGCATAATTGCGTGAACAGTAGTTTTAGAGTCTATAAATAAGTGCATAATGAAAACCATAAACAGCTTCTGCAAGATCATATTGGTTTGTTGTAGAGAGGTCCCGAAAGGTTCCCACAGGGCTGGGGGGTATGGGGGGCAGGGCACCACCTCACTAGAGAAAGGCCAGACCTTCCCCCTACTACATACATTCCAAGCATCTCAAAATGTCTCCAGACACTGATCTTTCCAGTCTCTGACACACCTCTACAAAAGCAGTTCCTAGGGCACAGAGTAGGTAAACAGGGCTGGGCGTGGCAGTTCAGGAAGGTAGAAGGCAGTCACTCACCAGCTCAAGAGGAGAGCTTAGTTGGTGGTCATTACCTTCTTGGAAGGAGCTCAGCTATTATATCCACTTGTTGGGGAGCTATGTCCTCTGGACTTGCCAAAAAGGATGTGGTGACACAGACAGAGCTGCCATGAAAACAAGCAGCCATCTAGGTCTTGAGTTACAGGGAATGCCAGAGTCTGGCACTGGTATTGGATCACAGTAGAGACAACAGCTGTGTGAGGTGTGATGAAGTGGATGATCTGCTCAGCCCAGGGGCAGAGCTAAGTGAGGAGGTAGAAAAGTTAAGAAGTATCAGGGACTCTGAATGGTTGAGCCACTCTACCATTCCTGAGGCAAATGCACCAGCTGGCCACACCACAAGAAGAAAAGGATCCCTTACATTCTCACCACCAGGCAGAAGGAGGCAACCTAAGAGATGGGAGGGAATGGAAATAGATCTCTACTCTAGGCAGCAGGCAAATCTCATTTTGGCCCACCTCACCTTCCCAGCTGCAATACAATAAGTATGAGGCTCTAGAACGAAGACCAGACTCAGGATCATCAACATTGGAAGGGACTTCCAAGATCATCTAGTCCAATCATCAACCCAGCATCCCCATAATCACCCTTATCCCCAAGTGCCACATCCAGATGCCTCTTGAACACAAATACAACATGAGCACACTACATTATGGACAAAGGTCCATCCAGGTTGGAGAAGTTGCCTAGGGTGAGTAAGTCTACTCCCTGAATCACAACTGCCTCAGTCAAGAGAAAAAGAGCAATCGTCATTGGTGACTCCCCTTTGAGAGGAACAGAGGCCTGATACGCTGACTGGACCCAACCCATAGGGAAGTCTGGTGCCTCCCTGGGGCCTTGGTTAGAGACATTACCAAGAAACTCATTACTGGTTTTTCAGGTGGTCAACAATTAAGTCCAAAAAAAAGTCTGAGGACAATAGAGAGAGGTCCCAGGGCTTTAGGATGACTGATTGAAGGATCTGGAGCACAAACAGTTTTCTCATCTGTTCTTCCAGTTGCAGGGAATGATGGAGGTAGAAACAGGAAAATCATGCAGATGAATACATGGTGATGAGCCAGGTGGCACCAGCAGAATTTGGTTTTCTTTGATCATGAGTTGCTTTACATGACACTGAGCCTGCTGGCAACAGCTGGGGTACACCTGTCTCAAAGGGGGAAAAGGATCCTTATTAGTTAGCAGGGCTCACTGAGAGAACTTTAAACTAGATGTGAAGGGAATAAAATCAGGAACACTGGAGATAAGCCTGGGAATGGCACACCACTGACAGATGGTATGCTAATGAGGTCCTTCAGTCTGTAGTCTCAATAGAGGTAGGGGATGGAGATCCATGCAGTAGCAAGGATGCATGGATTATTGATGTGCTAGAAACCACAGAAACAGCTGAGAATATTCAAGCAGAAATTGGAGATTCTTTCCCTAAAAAGATAGTGGATCAATAACACAACTTGTGTATTACATCAATGCACTCAGCATGAGCAACAAACAGGAGGAACTGGAAGCCATGGTGCAGCAGGAAAACTGTGACAGTTGCCATCACAGAGACATGATGGAACAAGTCACACAATTGATGCAGATGGTCTTTCAGCTCCCTTCCAACCCAAACCATTCTATGATTCTATAACCTGATCTTCTTCTATGACAAGGTGACCTGCTTAGTGGATGAAGGAATGGCTGTGAATATTGTCTACCTAAACCTCAGTAAAACTTTTGACACTGTGTCCCACAGGCTGCTCATGGCTTGGATGGGTACACTGTTTGCTGGGTTAAACACTGGCTGGATGGCCAGGCCCAAAGAGTGGTGATGAATGAGGTTAAATCCAGTTGGTGGCTGGTCACAAGTGGTATTCCCCCGGGCTCAGTATTGAGGCCAGTCCTGTTTAATATCCTTATCAGTGATCTGGATGAGGGGATTGAATGTGCCTCTGTAAGTGTGCAGATGACCCCAAATTGGGCAGAAGTATTGATCTGCTGGAGAGTAGGAAGCCTCTGCAGAGGGATCTGTACAGGCTGGATTGATCGGCCGAGGCCAATGGTATGAGGTTCAACAAGATGAAGTGTTGGGTCCTGCATTTGGGTCACAACAATCCCATGCAATGCTACAGGCTGGGGGAAAAGTGGCTGGAAAGTGTTGGAAAAGGATCTGGGGATGCTCGTCAACAGCTGGCTGAACTTTAGATGGCAGTGTGTCTGAGTGGCCAAGAAGGCCAATGGCATCCTGGTTTTTATATTTGCTAATGTAAAAATGCTTACTAAATGTGTTATTGCAGTAATTGTACACTTTGTTTTGAATTAATATATTGGGATTTTGAAGCATCACATGTTTTTGCATAACTTTGCTGTTACCAAAATCATTGGGAACCTTAGGCTATAGTTAGCAGGTTTTTGAATTTTCCTTTCCACTGTCCCCCTAGTTGACAGTGCATTTTTTTCCCCCATACCAGTATACCTGCTAGAAACACTTATAAGAAAGAGTAAAAGCACATGTTTGCTACAGTTGAAAGGCTTTTAAATTTCAAGTAAATATATGCTGCTGAGTCTGCTAAACCCTAACATGTATGTCAATGCAAAATCTCTTTGGTTGATCAAAATAAAAACTATTACATTATATTGATCTCTTATATACTGACATGAATATTCTGAAAATTAGTCTTATCTTTTTTATATACAGATACAATATGTATGTATAATCATTTTTATCTGCTACCTGTCAAGAAAAATTTAACATCTCCTTTTGTTTTAAAAATAACTAGCTGATTTGTTCACAATTTTATTGCAACTTTAAATATATTAAGTATGGAAGACATTCCTCTTTGGACATTATGATCTTCTAGGCTTTATTTCTTTACATTATCCTTAAATGTTTTCTAATCAAACTGTAATTGGCATAATTCACAATAGCTTTCTTCTGTTATGTTGTCATGGAAACAGATGCATCTCGAGTACTTCCAGAGTTTGGAGAAGTTGAAATATCTTCTCTGCCAGATGGTACTACCCTTGAGGACATAAAATCACTGCAAAGTCTTTATCGAGAACACTGTGAGGTAAGATAAGTGTCTTTTTACAGAAATCATTCTTTGAAAATTCATGTCTTCTAGCGCGAATCAGTACAACAGGATGATTAACACAAAATAGATTACAGCCAGCCTACTTGCATCTTATGTCATCCTCAAATATTTTGCTTATTCAGAAAGGACATTTGCAAAGAGACCCCTGAAATTTCTCTCTTAACAGGAAAAATAAAAATAACATGTAATAGAATACTGATACTGGAATGTAATCATGTGTAGGGTTTGAGAATTTTAGATAAAACAAACTTTAGATAATATACAGAATTTTTCTTTTTTTGAGTTGAAATCAGATTAAATTATTATTTCTAATGTTTATGTTAAAAAACAAACTGTTTTTTTTTTCACGTTTTAAAGAAGCAAGTTGCTTAAGAACTTGAAGGCCACATTTTATATTGAATAACGTGCTTTAAAATTATTGTTGAAGGTACATTAAAGCATGTAATGAAGTAACAAAATTAATGAAATAGGTTTCTTTTGTGTTTGGAATAGTGTTAAAACTTCCATTTAAGTGAATTCACCTAATATATGTGCTTAGGCTCTTTTCTGGAGGGTTGATCTTAGTCACTTGGCCTGATCTTAGTCTCTGGTTACACTAGTCCAGACAGCTGGAAAAAAAAGTTATTACAAAAGATATTATATGTTTGTTTATAAGCATACATTTTAATATTATTTCTGCAAAATGACCAGGGGCAGCTATACCTCTGGATAGAATTGTGGGGAGAATCACTTAGAAGACTATCTGCACTGATTTTATATTTCTTTAGGCAATAGTGGATGTTATTGTGAATCTTCAGTTTAGCCTGATAGAAAAATTGTGGCAAACTTTCTGGCGCTATTCTCCCTCTGCCCCAGCTGACGATGCAGCTATTATTGAACTGAGGTCAGTATCTTTGCTTACTGTTCACCATCATGATATAACAGCAGGAGTCAAATCAATGAAAGACTTAGTTTTAAGCTAAGAACCTTTTCTGCTATCAATAGTTTTTCAGGTTAAATTTGTGTTGTCTGCTATTTGATATATCGAGTGTTGGCATATGTCAAACTGCAGCCTTGAAATGATTGTATACATCTATTTTTTCCTTTGGATGACTAAATTCAAAGTATCTTTTCACAATATACTGTCTGGTCTGTTTAAATTGAAAGGACTGTTTTTATCATACCTCTTCATTATTTATTGTCTGAAGCAGAACTTTGGAGGCCATTTTTCCCTCCAGTTTCATATGATGAAGTTAGAGTTTCAATTGGATATAGCAGAGACATTAAATAATCTATTTCAAAATCCATTTTACTTTTCTTATCTGTATGTAAATGCATTTCCATTTGTTACATTTATTCACAGCAGCAATCTGAGTGAAATAGAAAGTCGAC
>VWYI01006496.1:977-35506 GCA_013399455.1 Anthoscopus minutus | reverse complement strand
GCACTCTTCCAGCACTGTCATTACATTGTCCACATCTGGATTCCAGACACAATCTACATGTGCTTATTTTTTCAGGATGATTCTCCCTCTTTTTTTTCCAGTAAAGTTTAATTTATTGATATGGAGTACAGAGATATTCTGCTGTGATTATTAAAATGAATTTTGCAAATCAACATTTAATTATCCTTCAAATTAGAGCATTTAGGATCAGAACATTTCCCAGTTTCCAGGTATAGAAGCAGTAAAAATCACCAAGCATATTTAGATCCTTTTTCAGTCCTGAAATGGGTATTTACCAAAGTTTTCATCTCCTTATTGTCTTGAATATGGGGGTTGTTCATACACTTTTGAGTGTGACTGCACCATTTCAAATATCTTGTGCCATAGCTGTAGCCATAAAGCCCTTAATGGTAAGGCAGTTATTTTAAGACATTTGGTCTTAGCAAGCAGTATTTTGTTCTTCCAACAAAAAAAATCCAACCAACCAACCAAAAACAAAACAAAAACAAAAACAAGAAAACCCACCACCTCGCAAACCCAACAGAAAAAAATCCACAACNCCACCCCCCAAAAAAACCCAAACAAAAAAACAAAAAAAAACTGTGAAAAGTTCTTCAACTCCAAATTTTGGAGGAGATCTGTAAATGTGTTTTGCTGGTGGAAGTATTTCACAACATACTATCGTCCTTCAGTTTCTTTGTTTTCCAAGAGGTGGGAAAATGGATTTTTTTCCCTTTCTCTATTAATTTTTCTGGATATTTTAGGACTTGAGAGCTCTTTGGCTGCCATGGAAAAATATCGAAACTTCCCATAACGCAATTCAAAAACTTTAGTGACAACAGGATTCAGGTAAAACTTCATCTTTTTCTCAGTGTTCCCTGGAAACACCTCTAGTTCATTAAATTAGCCATATCCAAAACTGATCTTGTTTTGCTCTGCATGTCATCCTTCATTCTTCATAACACCATTCTACATCAAAAATTCACCCCTTTTATTCCTATAACTCCATACACCTGAGATCTGTTCAATTGTGGCATGAAAAGGGTGAATAAGGGGCAGGTTTTTGCTGCTTACTTCCATGCAAATCTAGTGGGCATGAAACCAACTTCGTCTGAAAATTCAGAATGAAGAGAAAACGATTGTTTCCAAAATGAATGGTTAAACTGTGAAATTCCTTGTCCTTATCACAGGTTGTTTGAAGTTTACCAAAATCCTTATGGAGATCTGACAAACTCAATATGATTGCATAGATTTACTTTTTATTTCTATTTTACTTTGTGTTTCAAAACAATATGAGAAATAAACACTGGTAGGTAACTTTACAGTAGTAGAAAGAACCATCCATAGGAAGTGACATCCAAATAAGAACACCTTGTTTTTGTAACTGAGAATCTTTCCTAACTATGTATAACAGAAATGCTTAAGTTATGTATTTTAATGGTGCCGATCTCATGCCCATAAACAGTTGCAGATCATAAGGCTGCAGGTACAGCCAATGCCATCACATAAACCCAGGCTTCAGCTTCTACATTTTTTTCCATTATAAACCTTCAACATCCATCATTTTATAGCCATATATTGTAAAAATTGTTGTACCACAAGAGCTGCATCTGGATCGGATCTTGTTGCCCAGCATACACACCAAGCCATTTGCTTCTCTAGGAATAATTCTGACTTGTCTTTCATGAATGTTCTGTGTAAAGTTCCATGTTTTTAATAATGGCCAAGTATGTACATCTTGTGTAGCTCATGGAAAGTCATGGTGCCAGTGCTGCTGCTCTCAGAGGAGAATATTCACTTCTGTGTTGTGCCATGCTCATGGCACACATTTCAGGTTTCATTATTTCAGGTGTCTCATTACACAGAGGAAGTTAAAAAAAAAAGACTGTTAAAAAGAAGTGTTTCTGCTTTCCTTTCGTGGCAAACAAATTTGAACTTTTTGAGGAAGAAAGCAGCAGCAGGGAGCACACATAGGAGATGCAGAAGCCCTGTTTTCACGGATCTAAGGGAAGGCAGAAGAAAGAAGAAGAGGTACAGAGTAAGCCATAACAAAATGACAAGTTTTTTGTGAATTGAATCTAAGGATATGATTTTATGGAAAATTCAAAGAGAGCAGTCCTTGTAATCACACGGCCTGTTCCCAGGCATTGTAACAGTATGTAAACTCTTATGAGATCCCATATTTTGAAAATATCCTTGTTCACTCATAACTCAGATGATAATCACTTAATGAACAGCAATTTAGTATTTGACCCTTTCGTTGCTGTTTGTGTGTGTCCTCAGGCCTTATTTATACAGAATTGAAATTGTGCAATTATGTTGGAAAATTACATATTCTTCATATGGCATTTGACTTTTTGTAGTGTCTAAATGTCTTGCAAACATAATTTACCTTCACAACTGTTTCCTTTATTTTCTCTATAGATATAGAACCAGGGATACGGAGATGAAGAGAGCAAAGCTCCATCACTTTTGATTGCAAATATAGTTTGAGTACTATTTGCAAAACCATGTAGGGGTAGACTTAAAGTTAAGGGTAAATTCAGAACCTAACTTTGAAGGATATGTAAAATAAGTATATAGACATGCTAGTAAAAACAAGATAAACATATCTAACAGGCATTGAAATCTTTGCTCAACTTGTGTTACATACCCTAGCTAAGAATGTAGTGATTAAGTCATCACATCTGAGCCCTAATTCTGAAAGGAGTGCAGTTTCTCTTCCACATGGATGAAAAACATTTAGTTTCTGCATTTAGAATGTTTTTTGCATTACAGGTGAAAAACAGCCCATAAATCCAAGATTGAAATAGGAATGTGGAGAGGTCAATTAATATAAATTCTGAATTTTCCACTTTAACCAATCCTTGGTTCAAAGCTGACACTAATATTACGTAAAATAAAAGAAGGACCCAAAGGCTAAGAAAAACTGCCTTAATATAGCTGCACAAGTAGACAAAAAGAAAATGAGACCAGAATGAAGATACAGATCTTAAAAATCTTAAAAGTACAGTCTATGAAACAAATTTCAGATCTGAAAGTTTCTTTGTATCTATTTAGGTAAGGCTAATGAAATCACACAGAAACACAAAATCTTTTGTCATAACAAAAATAATCTTTTCTAATGATCAACCCTGTGTTATTGTGCAAGTTCCTATTTAACATAAGGAAAAATTAGCTGAGTGTTAGTCACAATAGTCTTATTACTGCATAGGTTAATTTTCTCAGAATGATAAATATGTAACATTTATGCATAATAAATACATGCATTTTTGTGTCTGGGTGTGTGCACATATTTTATTTATCTATGTGATGCTTAGTCTTTTTAACTCAGGACTAATTCTCTAAAGCTTTGAAAAACTTCATTCAACCAGTGGTTTTTATTCCATCTACTATGTATACTTTCTTGTTTTCCCTGGAGAGGTAGAATTGCTCTTCCAGTAAATGACAAAGTACTCTGGCCTAAGGCCAAGATTAGCAGGCCTGGAAGTTAGCTCATTGACACATTTAAGGCATCTCACCACAGTTTTAGACTGGACATGACAGAAGAAGAAAGATTCTGACTGAAGTTAAACCTCTGTAGAGCTGCAGGCTGCCCTGTGATCCTCATGTCATGGGGCTCTTGGGTATAGAAATGTAATTTAGGCATCTCTTTTCAAGAGGTTTCCAGAGAAGGTTTCAACAGAAGGTCTAACTTCTCTTTGTTGCCCTAGAAGTGACAGTTTTCAGGCCTGAAAAAGATTCAGGCTGAAAGGTAAAAAAAGTTTTAGAGCGCAAAGGAGAAAAATGTATTTTATGAATCTATGTGACATTTCACAGCAGTTCCATTATTATTTTCCAAGGCTGTCTGCCTTACAGAATATATGAAAAAGCTGAGATCTGGTCTATAAAGGTTCTGGAATAGGAGTCAGTAGGATTTGCAAATATTTATTCACTCTAAAAACTAGGATAGAAATTGTAGTCAACCAATATCACAGTTAACTGGCCTGAACACCATAGAGCAAATCAGAACCCAGAACTCTTGAGTGACAGGCCTGATATTCTTACCCATTCCCTTTCAAAAAAATAATATGATTTATATGGATATAGCTTTCTGTTCATGAAAAATAAAAATAAAAATAAATAAAAAGAAAAAGAAAAAGAAAAAAGAAAAAAGAAAAAGAAAAAGTTATGCGTAATAAGGGGCGTTTGCAGAGACCAGTAGAATGAATGTATTTGGGCCTGATTCTCTATGCACAACATTTTACATTCTGGGTTGTGCTCAATTTAAAGAAGTCAAATTCAAATGTTTTAATATATATGGTGGAATTTACACAAATGTTAGTTTAATGAACCCACAATATAATATGTATGCAATTGAAAATATCCTCTTAATGTATCTCCTCCTTGTCTAGTGACATTCCCATTCAACAGCAGAATGACCTCACTACTAGTGACGGCTACCTGGAGAACTGAAGTGTCAGAAGCAGATCAAAGGATTGATGTATTAAGTGTTGTAATTGAGTTCTGCAAGGGCACAGATTACCTGGAACACTGCCATGTACTGCCCTCAGCTAACAGATGAAGCTGTGAAAACAGTGGCATTTCACTGCCACAGATGACATCTGTCAACATAGTGGGTTGCCCAAAGGTATGTATAAGAAATAGGGTGATAGTTCTGGGATTGCTATTGCAAAGAATTACTTACTATTTCATCCAGAAATCTGACCTGCTGGCATCATTCAGCTGCTTTTCTGTGTTTTAAGATTTCAGACTTGGCTCTCAGGAGTATTTGGTGTTCTTCTAATGGTTGTAGTTACACTATAAAGGTGTCCATACTGTATCAGGTAAAAGTTTTTCTCTCCGGGAGTTGATGTCTAAAGGATGAAGAGAGTCATGTTATATACCACTTCCTGCAAACACTCTTCCAGGTTCTGGTAGTTTGGGTGCTTTGAAAGGATTGTGGTTTTGTTTTAATTACTCTTGATATTTTCATGCTTTTTTCTTTTTTCCAGTGCTTTTTCTGAACCCAAGAAAAGCATAAACTGGGGTATTATAATTTAATACCTGCACCTTTACGTGGCAAGGCAGTGGCTACTTTGAAATAGCAGAGGTGCCTAAAAGCTGAACCACTCAGGGTTGAAATTAAATTATTTAGATTAAAATTCATCTGTAGTGAAGCTTCGTTCCTCTTTGCCATGAACTTCTATTACAGCATTTTTGCTTCTTGTATTTTCTGTATAATTTCTTTTTGACTAAAGCCTTGCATCTCAATTATGTTTTTGCTTTATCTGAATGTGTGTTCCCTTTTGAAATTATTGCTGTTATGAAAGCTTATATCCCTTCCCTGTACTTCGTAGCTCTGGATTTTGTGCATTTAATTACTTATTGGTTTTAATCTTTTTCAAAGCAAAACAAAATGCTTGCCTCATTTTGAAAATAATCATGCAAATGCAATTTTTAAAATGCTGATTTCCTTTTTTGGTTAAATTTCATGGGAAAAGTTATAATGTTTCTATCACAATTGCATGACAATTAACATTTTTACTACTACTTTTGGAAATGTTCATCTTGAACCACCTTTTAAAATTTTGCCACTCATTGAACCAGTTTTCCTCTCATTTTCCACCACTGAAATGACCACGTCTTGTTTCCTTACACAACAAGTCTGTAGCCATCACTTTTCCCTGCGTTCCTCCTCACAAACACCCATCTCCATAACCCTTGACTATTCTTTCAGTCCTCCCCACATCCACTTATTCCCTGCAGTGGCTGAACACAGCCTCCTGCACAAATAATGTGTGATTAATTGGCTGACTAATTAGACAGCCCTAAATTTAAATATTCTCTGATTGTTTGCCTTCTGAACGTACGTAAGTTTCTCAGCCTCTAGGCCAAAACTCCCAGGCTGTGCTTCAGCTCTCGGAAGCCACTCTCTGTCTTACACTAGCCCTTGGTTTAAATCTTACAGATACCTACTGTACACCATTAATTATTATATACATAGATCTTAGTCTCCTGTATCCTTTGGGTTTAGATAGACACTCAGCTGTTTTTCCACAATGACAGTGGTAATATGTGGGGGACATTGGCCCAGCTAACATTTCACCTATCCTCCCCTGGGGGGAAGAGAGCCTTTAGGAGCTACCTGTCCAGCATGCTTTTCAGCTCATGTTAGTTCTGTGTTTGTTATTGGTTGTCTCCTTTTGACCTGCCCTGACCTGATGGAGATAAAAGGTGGGCTCCCAGTATCCCCCCCCCCACACTTTTGTACCAGAGATTTCTTGGAGGACAGAGCTGGAGTAAAACTTCCAAAAGAAATCAGATTCAAAGCTCCATCTCTGTATTCTATTGGCTTTAATGGTTGTTATCACTCACGCAACCTTGCTCAAGGCTGGAGCTGATACCTCTATAGCAGCCAAAAAAGTTTGGTGTCCTGGCCCCCACCAGCCCCCAGGTGACAGAAGCTGTGGGCACAGGTGTTCCCAAAGCAGCTGAAGTTAAGGAATGCTGTGGTCAGCCCTGTCGCTGCACTTGCCCGATGCATTACACACCCACATGGGAAAACAGAACAAAACAAACACCATAAAATGTCAGTAAATATTTTTAGGCTGGCACTTGGAAGATTTTTTTGGTTATCACAGGAGTAAATGATGATACAGCTTTCTGGGAAGGGAGATGGGGCAAACTGTTAAGGAAAGTTAGTATGGCTCTTGGTAAGGGAAGGGGCTGGGTCATATTTTGGAGGTCCTGCAAATGGGAGAAATGAGTCAACTCAGTGACCAAGTAATCCCCTTCCAACACTTTGTTCCTAGACGGTATCTTTTCTCTAAACAGTTATAAAGCCAATCTGTTAAATGCTAATACCCTACTATTTTCAGAAAAGAACATTGAGACTCTTCCACATAAACCTACCCATAAGTTTACAAGTCTTTGTTTGACTTGAATCTAGCTTGCAGTTCCATAAAATGAGATGGGTACACCTGTGGATGTTAAAGCTAATGGGTCTTGCAAATCCTTTGGCAATCTGTAGCGTAAATTATGGGTATCCAGTTGCTAAGTAAAGAAATATTTTCCACTCAGAACTGTTTAAAAATGGTCAGGAGATTAAAGTTGGAATGAACCTGTTCCAAAGGATATATGTTAATGTGTCCTGCAACATCAGGTATTTTATTTTAAGAAAAATAATTTAAAGACTAATATAGAAATATTAATAGATAATAATAAAATATTAAATTAATAAGAAATACATTACATTAAGAATATTTTTAATGTGCTATGCAGGTTACTCTAAAATTAGAAGAGTTTATAACTTTAATCCTGTATTCTGAGGCAAATCAATTGTCTTTCAACAAACACCAGTGACTTCAGTGCAGGTGCTGTGAATCTCCATGTCATGGGTACTGTACACCTAGGGCAGGTACAAGTCATTTTGCAAATGCTGATTGTATAAAATATTCAGCAGTTCTGTTCTGAGCCTTATTCAGGGAATGAGCCTGATTCAAGGGTAATTCTTACTTCATAGGAAAAAAAATGAAGTTGCTATGGGAAGTATTCTATGCATAAAAAATACAGCAAGAACTGAAAATAAATCTCTGGTTAAATGAATTGGCCTTTTAAATAGCTAAGTTCTGAAGATACTATAGAATGAACAATGAATTCTGTCATTCAGTCCTCTAAAGGGAATAGGATCCAGTGTATGACAAATGCAGATTTTTCTAAATGCATCTGATGTCAGTTACTGACATCAGCAACTTTTTTTTAAAATAAGAATATTAATCTACTTAATTATATTTTTATCAATTTATTAATCTATTGTAGATCTTAATATTGAGCATATAAATAGATATGGAATAATTAAAGCACATGTACAACCCTCTATATACCAGGAGGACTATCATGAGATAGTGTGCTAACTTCTTGTTCCACAACCCCAGGCCTCAGCTTTATCTTGCCTCCTTGTCCCTTATAGACTCTCATGAGACAGAGAAACATGGCTGCTTAGTACAAGTGGAATCCTCATCTCTCTTTCTACACCCCACTCCAGTGATTTTAATCAAATGTCTTTAACAGGTTTTTACTACGTCCCCTCTTGATTTTTGGTCCTGAATAAACAAGGTAAGTATGTGCATAATCTATTCTTGACTGTTCCCGTTGAGGTCAGTGAAACAATTAGTAGCTTCCATGGTTGCTTATGTACCTTGAAGACTCTGTGTGCCATGTTTATCTCAAATGAAATTTCCAGCATTAATGGAAATGAGTATCAATTCCTGAAAAATGGACTTGTGAGGTGAAAGTAATCAGCTGTGCTTCAGAGCTAAAAAACCCAACCACACATTCAAAAAGTCTTGATGTGAGACACTCATTTGTAACAGAGAAATCAGTTTAAAAAGCGAAACAAATGTATCATAATAATTTAGGAAAAGCAAAATAGCACAAATACTGAAGTCTATGTGCTGCATGCACATATATGGGTGGGAAAGTTAAACCATTCTCAGTCGGTGAAAAACACTCACAACATTTAAAACTAGACTGGAATCACAGTTAACTAATATCTAATATTAGAAAGTGACAGTTTCTGTGAAGCCTCTTGCAGAGATTCAGAATTCTACTGTGCCAGAAACCTTACTTTAATTTTAAAACATAGCTTCCCTACCAATCAGACACTAAAGTTGTGCCCTGTGCATTTTCTTTTTCATATATTCAACAATCTTCTAACTTCTGTATGTCTTGTTGCTTCATTTACAGATAACACATGTATCCAATACTTGGCTGCAGCCTGCCGTTATCTCCCCATCTTGGACATCTCAGGTTGTATTCATCTTACTTACAATACCTAAAATATCTTTGGAAATGCTGTGAGCAACTCTGGATTCTCATGACATGGTACTGTAGAAAAATTACCAAAAAAAAAATTCCTTATCTTAATTCAGAGGTGGTTGTAAACTCCAAAACATGAGGTTCATGACTGGCATCATGGTGCTGTGCTAGGTATCCCACTTGAGTAGTCTAGCCTCTTTATCTAGGGGATGTCCACACAGGTGCCTTAGGATTCCTGTGGTCTGGTGGGGTTATCTAGTGTCAGCCAGAAGTGAAGAGAAATACAGACTCCATCTCTCTTTATGGCAGACAATGTCCTGTTAGGGAAGTTTCTGCAGACAGAGACACAACCTCAAAGACACATGGAAACATGAGTGAGAAAACCAGGCTGGGCTCAATGCTCTCAGCCATTGCATTGCGTACTTGAGCTCACTCCAAGGGTTTGTGGGGGCCTGTTCCCCAATGACTGAATGTCAGCACATGGCAGTAGATGTGTGCCTATGCTCAAAACGCAGCGCGGTTACAGTGAGAGAGTCAAGCTATGGTGCTGTGACCTCTTTCCCTGGTGGGTTTTTACTGACCAACCTCTCAGTAAAGAACCTTTTCTTAAAGTTCAATCTGAACTTCCCCCGACACAGCCTGTGCCTTATAATGGTCACCACTTCCCCCTCAGCGTTCTCTCCTCCAAGCTGAACAAGCCAAGTGACATAAACAGCTCCTTGTAATTCCTGTGTTCAAGGTATTTCACCATTTTGGTCAACTTTCTCTGGATGGTCTCTAATAGCTGAATGTCTTTCTTATATTGTAGTGCCCAAAACTGCCCCCAGCACTCAAGGTGAGGCCACCCCAGCTCAGAGCAGAGCAGGACAATCCCCTCCCTTGCTGGGCTGGCAATGATGCCCCCAGGATAGGGTTGGCCCTCCTGGCTGCCAGGGCACTGCTGGCTCATGCTCAACTCCCTGTCAACCCAGACTCCCAGATCCCTTTCTGCAGGGCTTTTCCTCCAGCCTTACATCCCCCAGTGCATATGTATAACCAGGTTTACCCCATCCCAGGTGGAGAATTGAGTATTTTCTCTTGTTCAGTTTCATACAGCTGGCAATTGCCCAGCTCTTCAGTCTAATCTGGTCTCTCTGTAGCTCCCTTTTACCCTGCAGGGAGTCTCGTTAGGTATCATTGGCATACTTTACATTTAATTCCTGCATCCAGATAATGTACAAAAACATTACAAATTGTGCACTGGTGTCTGGCCACTAACTTGATATAACCTCATTTACTGTAACCCTTTGAGCCCAACCTGTGAGCCAGCTGCTCACCCGGTGTATTATGGACTTGCTCAGCTGAGTGCTGGATAGTTAATCCAGGATGCTTTTGGAGACAGTATCAAAAGCTCTATTAAAATCCAAACCCACCATATCTACTGGCTTCCTTTGGTCATCAAGGTGGATGACCTTGTCAGAAAAGGAAATGAAGTTAAGCAGGACTTCCCCCACATGAACCTATGCTGGCTATGCCCAGTGACTGCATTGTCTCTCAGAATAACATTCTCTATCATTTTACCAGGCACTGAAGTGAAACTGGAGGTCCTATAATTGCTGGAGCCTTCCTTCTTACCTTTCTTAAAAACTGGGAGAACTGAGCTGAGAGCTGAGTTTTCATCAGTGAGTCTCAAAAGACGTGGATTCAATGTCCACCACCCTTCCATGGGGGTTAAAAGTATTACAGACCAGGCCCTGTACACCTAGAACAGCACAATGGCCAGACATGCCACAGGGCCTGAAACTGGAAAGGAACTGAAGCTTAGACATGGTTGATATATCTGAGTATATAAGTTCATAAAACTTTATGAGTGTAAGAAATATATAATGCCACCCTATATAGACAACCCATACTAGGAGAGTTCTAACTGTACTCTACCAGGTTCTCTGTAAGTACTGTACATCCTGCTAAACCATTCCAGGGTTTAATAGTCACTTTGGAGACCACAAGACCAAAACATATACTTAACAACTCAAAGGGTATTTCCAGTATTCTTCACACTTTCCAAATCCTCCTCTACTATTTCCCTGTCTTACCACAAACAATTCTGCTGGCATTGGTCTTATTTTCTTCACCTCTCTCAGATGTAGTTTTCTCAATGTCATCTCAGAACTTCCTCCTTAAAGCCTCCACTTCTAATTAAACACTTGTTAGATACAGAAAGTGCTTTGAAGGATTGGTATGCAACAGTAGTAATTGAAAAAAAATTAAGTCAGATTCATTTGATCTCTTCATTATTTTCTGATTTATAGTTTTTCTCATATTAAGCCTCAAGGGATTTTCTTTTATCCTCAGATTACAGTTGTTTATTTATCCTGATTAGTTGTTTATTCTGTGACTTCATACTCTCTGTTTAGAGCAGCAACAGTGTGTCAGCCCTTTCTGATTCTGCCTGCTGATCCATCTTCCTGTAGAAGTGGATGTGATGGAAACAGAAATTTTTGCAAATTCCAATTTGTGTTGTGTGAACCATCATCAAGGAGCTGACATGACTTCTCAGAAACTCGTTTGCATTATTGTGGCCTGGGATGACCCAGGATTATGCCTCCGCCTCACAGTCCCACATGCAATGGGTTCTCCAAAGGTCTTGATTAAACTCTTCTAACCCAGCCAAGGAATTTCCCAACCAGTTATTTTTACTCTAAAGATAACCCTGGAGAGTTACACATCTTTGCAAAACAAAAAAGCAACCATGAGATACATGTCTCCACCCAGAGTTATCTTTGTCCCTTTTGTGATGTTTAGAACTAGGTAAACTTTGCCAATTTTATTTTCTTGAGTCTCATTTTCTAGACAGTGGATGATTCTTTGCCTTGCCAGACTCAGTCTCTAAGACTTCACACCTTATATTCAGTGATATATCTATCCTGCACCGTCTGAGTCTGGGACATCTACTAGATTATGCAGAATGATGCAGTTCTGAATACTTTTTGCTTGTTCTTTCCAACAGGTCCAAAGACACCTCACCCTAGACTCTGCCAGGCCACAGAATATACTGGCTGCATCCAGCTGGAATGATATTCAGAAGATAAAAGGGAGCTCACAGCTAGATTCAGATATGTTCCACATCCTGCATGTTTCCCAGTTTAGGAAAATCTTTTTTTTTTAATTGCAGTTCAAGGCCAATATAGCAAAGATGATAAAAATTTTATCTTCTGCCAATAACTACATCAAAAGTACAGTAAAATATGGCATGATTCTAGAGTTAGTTATCTTGCAATAGCTTTTCAACAACATCAAAAGCAATGACAGTATTGTGGCTGTCACATATTTCTATAAAATTATTGTTTCTTTCACAATCTGTATGTTTCTAGTAATGAAAGACAAGCAACAGATTGTCAGAAAAAAACTCAATCGGCCCTCATTCTCTGTTTTCAAGCTTTTAAAACCATATTCAGGTTCTTAGATTCTCACAGAAGGTAAAGGTTGGTTTCAGGTGTAATTTATGTTCTGCGGGCATGAAACCTATATTGCAGAGACATTTCATTCCCTCTTTAAGGAGATGGAAGAGGTCATCTATGTAAAAATCACATGTATCTGGAGAATTATATATGCTAGTGGCTTAGGTTCTAAATAAGCAATAGAAGTAATATGTTTTTAGTTTAAAGTTGCCCGAAAATATCTATGGCATAAAATACTACTTCATTGTTTCAAAGGAATTCCCCATTATTTAAACACTAACCAGTCCTAGCAGACATTTCTTAATAGACTAAACCTTGCAAGTATTGAGTCATAGCTCTTGTATTGTGCCACATTATTTTTCAATATTTTTTTTACTTTTACTGCTTTGATAGATTAAAATAGAAAACATGTGAAGCCACAAAGTTCAAGTTTCAGTCCAATGCAGCTTCATAGGAAACAGTTATGGGCTTTCAATTGTTCATTCTTTCCAGTATCAGGTGGATTTTGAGATTATATTTGCCAATATACTGCCCTGCTTCCAGGGTTAATAAATGTTAGAAGAAAGAAAAGGTCTGTGGCCTGGTACTTTGCTGCATATTTCTGTATCCCAGAAATACAGAAAAAACCCAGTTTCTAAATGACAGAGAGAATCATGGACAGTCTATTGTGGAAATACATAGTACCGGTACAATTTATTTCTTCTGCCAGAGGAAAGGAAACCTAACTCACCGCTTTCTAAAATTTAGGAAAAAGTTGTGCCAGTTTGACTTGCTTAAGACTACTCCTACAGGAAATAACACACCAGCATCTTTAGAGAAACATTTCTGTTCCCTCCAAAACATTCCCTGTTAACATTTCTAGATGCAAAATGAGAAAGGAAATGTGTCATTGACAGAGAAGCCAGCTTGTGATTTTCCCAACTATATCTCATCTGTAACAGTTTGGTTACCTCAAACAATCTTGAGAGCAAAATTAGGTGTTTCCTTCTTTCTTGTCTGCACTAACATAAAACTGGTTGCATTTCTCCTAAACTCATCATTACGCTATTAACAAGTAACTCATCAACAATTCCTCTTACAATTTTTGCCTTTTAAACAAAAATTACATTAGATCTTAATAGTTACAATACATTTGACATTTGGAGAAGACTTTTATTTTTGTTTTGTTTTGTTGTTGTGTTTTCTGACGGCTGCTGTTGGTTAGAAAGGATATTGCAAGAACTCTTTATTTCCTGAAAAAACAGAATTTCATAGGCGTTATCCAAATAATATTCAGGTCTCAAGGCAGGAAAGATGCAACAAACACGGAATCAAAAATTAAGACGTCCTATACATGATTTGGTAAAAGACCAACAACAATTACTCTTAAGTCTTCTGTTTAATAAACAACAAAAATACAGTACTGTCTTCTCACTGACTATAAATTTCTTTCTTGGAAGTGAAACAGAGGCTCCTGGAGTGCCATGCTGCAGCCACTGAAGCACATGAACTGCATGCCATAAAATGACAAAACTACTGAATACTTCAGATCCTATGTAGTCCTACCACAATTTGTAACCTGGAGCATGCCTTTAGGATGCTTCCTGTTCTTCCCATTAGCTCCCTGCCTCCACTTGCTTAATCTCTCCTGTACTTGCACTATAAACATTTTTCCCATATTTGTTTTTGTTTTCCATTACTTTTTATTGTTGATTGGTTTCTGTAACCTCATCTCAGAAAGGTTTTTTTCAAAACTTCTACTTTTTATTATGATGGACCAAATCAAACAGAAACAGGGACCCCAGGGCACTGGTCACAGCACAGAGTTCTGTGTTTGCCACTGCTCTCACTGCTTGTTTGACACAGGAAGTGTTTGGCCAACGCTCCCAGGCACACGATGACTCTTGGGGATGGTGCTGTGCAGGGTTGGGAGCTGGACTTGATATCCTGGTGGGTCCCTTCCAACTCTGCACATTCTGTGAAAAACTGCTGAATTTTGGCTCAGGATTCAGACCATGTTGCAGAACTGTTATTTCCCAGTTACCCCCTCTCAGTAAAATGGATTCAAACTTTGGGTAAGGATTCAATTATGTATTCCAGTGCTGCTCAAGCCCTGTGTTTGGGCCAGTACTTTTGTCTGACTTATACCAAGAGATAGTTGTTTTGCCAAAGATAACTAATTATTGGCTGAAATACTTTTATTCATCAGTATGTTCATTTAAGACAGTAAATAAACAAATAAACAAACAAAGAAAATAAGCAGGCTCTGTCATAGTAAGTATATCTTAAATAAACACTATTTTTACCATGTGTCGATGATTAATGAATGGCTGTTTCTGGCAAACCATTCAGCTGTAGCTCCAGGCATGGGACATCATAAGTTTCCAAAAAAATAGTAACAGCTCCCCTTATACATGCTTCAGACAGCCACTATACATCGCAGTTTCCATGAAAAACAGGAATTTGGACTTGGATGAGTTGATTTTTTTATAGGTCAGAGCTTATAGCTCATATAAATTGTGCACACATTCCTCAATGGCACAGGCCTCCCTAATATAAAAACAGATGCAGCCTTGTGTTCATACAGCTCATAGTGTGTCAATGTTGGACATTTTATAAAAAAAATAACCCACAGTGGTTGAAAACAAGCCCTTCTTGCTTCACTAATTCCATCCCTTTTCCACCCCTGCCCACTTCCCACTTCCTGCTGCAGTGGTGCAAGCATTTCAGCTGGGCACATCTGCCTCCTGTAACCATCACCAGCATTTCCACTTTGGGACAAAAACACAAAAAACACTGCAGCAGCAGATAACAGAGCACTTCAATTTGGACTTTTTTCTAGTATTGTCTGGATGATGTATATTATATTTTTCCACAGCTTAGGAGTTGGCTGGCAGGGAGAAAGACTGCCTTGCTGTGGCTGTGACAGCCCAGATCAGGCTGAATCTTTTGGAGAGGATGGGAGATGCAGAGTTGGCTCTTCCCCAGGAGTCCTGGAGTACACTCAGCACAGGGGGGTGTCTGGAGCACAGAGCTGGCAGCAGGGGAGGCCAGGCAGGAGGGTGCTCTGCTCAGTGGGACAGGGCTGGCAGCCAGGTCACACAAGGCATGGAAAGAAAGAGACACTCACAAGACTGAAAGTGATGGGTTCAGTTTCTTCAACTTGGGAAGGTTAACAAAAATTGCTGGATTGACACGGCTGAAAAAGCAAGAGAATTGCTCTTCTTTTTAGAGTGTCTTACCCAGGCGGCCTGATTTTCTCAAATTTTGGTCTAGTTTATTACTTTTGTCTAAAGCTGCAGAAGGGCAGTGGCCATAAAATTTTGAGGGAGATCTGAGGGGTCATGAGTAACTTTAAGCATCACAGACAACTTTCTTCTGGTTCAGCTGTCACAGGAGCTGCAAAACACAGCCTTGGGACATGTCCAGGGCCAGTGCAAGTAAATGCAGGTAACCATAGGGCTCAGGTAGCACTGCCCATTGTGTACTCAATTCCATTTCTGAAACAATACACCTTAAAAGAGGTGGGTGACAGGATAACTACACTAGAGAGGCTGGCCAAAAAGCAAGCAGGAGGTGAATGAGGAAAGGGTAAAAATACTTGGAGGTGCTACAGACACTAGTTCAAATAGAAAAACAGAGAGAGGGATCTGCCTTCTTACAGAGCTATGAGAAAATACCCTGGAGATGCTATAAAACCTTTGGATGTAGCTGGTTTATTTATCTTGGTTTTGTATTTTCTTCCAAAGAGAATGTTATTATTCCAATGGCATCACCTACTCAGATTTGTGTTCAGGCAGACTGACACACTAGAGCAAGTGTGGATGAAGCCCACCACGACAAATGAAGTGTTGAAGCATGTGACATGTAAAGAACCTTCAGAGAATTGCTTTGGTAAGTCCCAGGAGAAGGCTTGAGATGAGGGAGACCTTATTGCTGTCCCTAACTCTCATCAGAGCATACAGAAGAGAAGACAGAGTCAGACCATTGTCAAAGGTACACTGATAGGACAAATGGCATATATAAAATTCTGATTACATTCTAATTACAAGGAAACTTTTAAGTTTTTAACCAGGAAGCTGGTTAAACACTTGAAGAGGATCCCAGAGACTGTGCAATCTTCCTCCCTAAAGATATTAACTCATCTGGCAAAGCCATGACTCACCTGGTCTAGTTAGATACATTTAAGGCAACATCAGGTTGAAATGCTCTCCAGAGGCCTCTTCCAACATAATTCATTCCATGACTCTGTGACCTAACCAATTATCTTCTGGTTTACTTTCCACAACAACCTTATAGTATTAATAGCTTTAGTTGAAACAAGGAACTTTTTTCCTCATTAAACTGCTTTTAATGCTCTTTGTAAAAACAGTGTCTGAAAAATTTTTTATCATTATTATTTTTAAATTCTTGTTACAGACAAGTTATCTTGAAATACACAGCTGAACTGGAGAAACAGGAACATAATGATGCTGACCCTCCTTCCTAGCTGGGATATGACTGGGATGGTAACATAAACACCTTCATCAAAAAACACAGATCTGAGCCCGAAAAAACATTCTCCAAAATGAAAAATGAAGAAATTGTATAACGGCTCTACAGTTCAAGGGTTTTTCTCTAGAGCATGAAAAGACCACTGTGTTATTTTTCCTTAAAACTAATCACACTTTAATAAAAGGCCATTTGTTGCATTAGTAAGGAAGCATAGCAAATCTTTCTCACAGGAGTATGAATGCCTTCAAGCAAGACAGCTGTACTCAGACAGCACTGCTAACTCTTCAGATGTTGATTCAAGCTGTCTTTCAATAATGAAAGTTTTTGTAGTCCCGTGCAGAGTAAGCAATGAATAAATTTGCATGTGTTTGTGGTCCTTACTCGCCATGAAGGTCCTCTCCAGGACATAAACACTCTGACATCCCAGAGAACTTCACACTTGATGTGGCTGGCACTCATCAAGTACAGCCTTCTCGAGGAATTGAGAGCAGGGAGTAGGTAGTGACCACAGATTTTTTAATACACAACTACACCCATACATTTAAGCACAGTTCTCCACTTCTCAGCAGTCATTTGTGCACCCAGAGCCCTCATCCTCATAAAAGCCTCTTGGGCTGAGTCCAACTTTCTAAATAAGCTGATGTTCGTGTCTGCAGGTCTGAACTGTGGGCTGGCTGGCAGCTGTGAGAGCAGGAGAACCAATTTAAAGGGAGCACAGATGAAAAGAAAGTTTTAAAGTATAAATTTGCTCCAGTTACAAGAAAGTCTTCTCATCAAATGGACAAAAAAGATATACGAGCACACAAGGGATTCACCATTCAAATTCTAATTGCTGATAACCTACTAATCTTCCCTTGTCTAGAGAAGAATTCAGTTTCACCTCATTATAGCAGAACAAGACATTGTTCAATGCCTTTGGGTAATATCCAAAGGATTTGTCCTCCTTCAACTCATTCTTGACCTTTATATTAACATTCTAGCTGGTTTCAACATGTATTAGCTTGGAATGAATATAATCAGTAGCTTTAGTGGTAGCACAGTTTTTCTGCTGGCTGATTTAAACTTTAAACAAGTAACTAACAATCCCGATGTTTTAACTCCTGCTAGATTTAGAAAATTAATGCATTCAAAGCCTGAGTTTGCTTTCTTTTGAATATGGAACAAATAACATGTTTTCTTATGATCTCCCTTAAATTGCTGATGCAGCAGTCCCAAAACCACAACATTAATCTCAGAGCCTGACAGGCTTTGTTATTTCAGATGAATAATGGGACCATTAAATGGATTCGATCTTGTGAAGTACCTACTAGATTGTTTTTATGTTTTCATGTAGTGTGAATTTTGAGGTGCTTTTTTCAGTTTAGCTGCAGCAGGGCATAGAAATCATTATTTTCAACCATTTTTACAGATCTCCAAAACCATTATAATTTATTAACTTTGTAACTTTAAAAAGTATAGTAACTCATACCTAGTAATATTGTAATGCCTTTAGTAATACTATTAGAAATGTTTTATATATTTGTGTTTATATTAAAAATATATATAATTTGTCATATGCATCAGTGTCCACCTCATCCCAACAAACTGTACACACAACAGTAAACAGGAAGTGGAGTTTTTAATCACTCTGAATTACAGTAGATATGCTGCCCTTGACTCTTGAAGCCCCTTAGCCAAGGGCAATTATACCTCCTGGGGAATCCTGTGGCAAATGAGAAGTAATTTCATAATGTACCATTAGGACCTAAAGTACATACACGTATATACAAAACTTAAAGCCTTAGCTGACAGTCTGAGTTCTCTCCTGCTCCTCACCAACCCTTCAGCTGGCAGGGATTCTTATATTTCAGCTTAAAACATGAATTTCAGTACTGCTTTTATAAGGTGCCATAGAGAGGTATGGCAAGGCTTTTAAAAGCTCCATTTACTTTACTGCGTGCTTGTATTACAGTAACACAGAATGCTCCACAAAAATTGGGCCTGCCCTTGTGCAGGGTCTACCTGCTCACCTCATCTCCCTCCTCTGCCTTCCTGCCTCCAAGAGCTGCCTGGCAGCTTTGCAGAACAGGGCTCCAAGTCACTGCAAACAAAGAGGTTCCAGTTCTCAGTTACTGGGGCAACGCTTCCTTTCCAGTGCAGCTTTTCCTTCATGGGAATGTTGATGTGGACTCCCCCCTGAAGCCCAGTTAGAGGGGTGTTCCTCCTTGAAATGAGCCAGATCCATTGCACTTTTATTTATTTTAAAAGCTTTTCTTTGCAGGTAAGCAGTGGTAGACATAGCTGGAGTTCTTACTTCTATCCACAAACCAGAGGTTCAGGATGACATGGAGCAAGTTCTGCCATTTCACAGAAGTATTTTCACACAGAGTACCCATTGCCCAGGCAGAAACTGCTCAGGGCTCAAACACCAAATGAGAAGACCACGTAAGAACTACACTGAAAGTGGTTTTTTCCTATCCTGATACTATTTGGTTGAAGAAAATTCTCTTCATTTTGCATAAACCAGCAGAATTCCCACAGTATTAAGACATTTAATTTAGAAGTATAACAGAACTTGCAAAGCATATCATCTTGGAAGTGTTGAAAATGTCTTTTTTATTTTCAAATGACAACTCCAAACTTATGTTTGAAAGCTACCAGGTTTTAAACTGATATGGCAAGTGGGTCAAGTTATATAAATTCTGAATATGTAAGATCATCTCATTCCTAAAACGCACTAAAAGAAAACCAGACTGTTTAGCACCAGCATTGTCACAGGCAAATCTTGGGTTAAAATGCTCTCATTTTAATAGTTTCTCTTTTATATTAAGAATATTAATCCAAAAAGTTTCATAATTTTACAGAAATGTTCCTTTGTAGTTTCTTGATTTAATAATCTCTTTGGCCTATTTCACCTTTAAGAACTCTTCAGCTTGACAGACTGGATCCAGCTTTGGCTTTTAAGAGACACTTTGCCATTTTCTGTATCAGCCTTAATCCATTTGTCTGTTTCGCCCCTTTGATTCATGTGACCTGGAAAAGAGAGTTGTCTTAGTTTAATTTGACACACAGTAAACATATCTTCACATTGTCATTTTTTTCCAAGCTCCCTGGAAGCACTTATAGCACTTTTATTTGGTAGAATTTGTATACTTTTAGCAGAGACTTGTGACATTTCCTTCCTGATACAGTTTTTCCCATTAATTTCCCATAATACATCTTTAAACAGAGTAGTTGTTTTCATTATATAGTACTGCACTTTTTATTCTAAGCTAAGAAATGTGTTATGGTGGGTTGGATATCGGGTACCCACCACAGCCACTCTACCACCCTCCTCCTCAAATGAATAGGCCAGAGAAAATATAATAAGAGGCTCATGGATCAAGATAAGGACAGGGAGAATTCAGTCACTAGTTACTATCACAGGGAAAACAGACTTAACTCAGGGAAAAAATCAATTTCATTTATGCCAAATCAAATCAGAGAAGGGTGATAAGAAATAAAGCCAAATCTTAAAAACATATCCCACTCACCAGTCTGTTGGATCTTTATTTATCAAGAATGGGATGGGGCTGTTGATAGACATTCTTTAACCTTTTATTTTTGCATCAGCCTCAGTATAAGACATGAAAGATGGTGAAAGTTTGTACCATTACAACAGTAGCTGAAATTCTCATGGCTACAAGGCCTTTTTTAAAAACATTCTAGTCAATAGGAAAATGTTAAAAGCTTACAAGCATTTGCTTAAGCCAATCATTAAAACTACACGTACACTTTGCTTGTAACAATGCTTGCTTGTTATAGCTTAAAAATAATTGATAAAGCTTTATTATTAAACTTATATTTTTCTATTATCTTGCTTACCATATTTTTAAGGTCTATCTCTACACAGTTCAAAAACATAGCCTTATTGTTTCCTGCCCTTGCATATCTGTATTCTTGCATTCTTCTATTCTGAGATCTGCTTTCACACAGCTTCTGTGATTTTTTTACTTTCCTATACCGCTCCCTTCATTCCAGGCCTAATTTCACTGCTGATTTCTCTGCTTCCTCTCCACCAGAGGGGATGGAGAATGGGGCTTCTGGTCAGTTCACACATTATCTCTGCCACTCCTTCCTCTGCAGAACCCTCATTCTCTTACCTGCTCTGACCTGGAGTCCTCCCCAAGCTGCAGGTGCACCTCTGCACCCCTTCAGACCTCTAGGGGCTGCACCAGGGGCTGCAGAGGAATCTCTCTGGCATCTGGAGCACCTCCTGCCCCTGCTTCTGCACTGGCCTGCATATGGGCAGGGCTGTTTCTCTCACATATTTTTACTCCTCTATCCAGCTGCTGGTGTGCAGTGGTGCTTTTCCCCTTTAATTGTGTTATTCACTATCACTGATAGTGTGCTGGTGTGCAGTGGTGCTTTTCCCCTTTAATTGTGTTATTCACTATCACTGATAGTGTGCTGGTGTGCAGTGGTGCTTTTCCCCTTTAATTGTGTTATTCACTATCACTGATAGGTTCAGCCCTGGCCAGTGGTGGGTCCACTTAGGAGCAGGCTGGTGCTGGCTCTTTAGGACATAGGCAGCTTTCTGGCAGCTTCTCACAGAAGCTACTTCTAGAGCTCCCCCACTACCAAAATCTTGCCACACAAACCCTACATGAGTATCCCAGGTTTTCTCTGGGATAAGTTTAATTTTTTTTATAGTAGCTAGTATGGACTATGTTTTAGATTTCTGCTGAAAATGGAGTTGAAAATATATAAAATCTGTTATTTCTGAGTGGCCCTTTCAGAGCATTAAGGCCTTTTCTGCATCTAATACTGCCCTGCCAGCAAGGAGCCTGGGGGTGCACAATAAGCTGAGAGGGGACAGAGTCAGGACAGCTGACCCCAAATGACCAAAGGCATATTCTGAACTGGGTGGTGTCATGTTCTGTATTAGAGCTGGCAGAAGGAGGAGCAGGGGATTCAGAGTGATGCCACTTGTCTGACCCAGTACCTGTTACATGAGATCTTTCTATGCTTTCCTGGGGATGGCTGAACACCTGCCTGCCCTGGGAGGAAGTGAAAGGATCCCTTCTTTTGCTTGGCTTGTGTGCACAGCTTTCGCTTTATCCATCAAAGTGCCATAATCTCAAAAGTCTCTTTATTCCAACCCATGAATTTTCCCACTTTTACTTTTCTGGTTTTCTCCCCATCCCACTGGTAGGCAGTGAGTGGCTGCCTGGTGCTCAACAGTCAGTTCTGGTTAAACCATGATGCTACAAGAGATATTAATCTGGCTAAGTAATTTCAAAGATTTTAATTGTTATTGTAAACACTAAAAAGAGACATGGTAAGATCTGACTGTCCAGATGATCAGACATTTTGCTACTATTACTGTTCCCTTATGATAATGGCCTAAAAAACCCCCACAGCTCTGAGGTATCTTCTTATCTTTCACATAAACTTTGTATTCACAGTCATGCTCTGAAAAGTTCCCTGTATAACAAAAAGATTAAATCAGTCTCATAATTAAGAAACTGAGTCCAAGAGGGAATTAGTGACCTTCCAAATTTTTACAAACAATTTGTGTCCATATTGGGAATTAAACTGGGATCTTTAAAGTCCCAAATCAGTGCCTTTATCACAAGATCAACCTTCACTTTGGTTTATCTTTACAAAATATCATTTATTATTATTTTAGTGTTTCATTTAACTGTGTGAATTCTAAGTATAGAACTAATTTTGAGCCTGGAATAGCAAGAGGGATGGCAGGGAAGCAGATTCTGAACCAACTTTGCAAACATGCTCTGCTCTGACCTGTAACACAGCTGAAATTAAATTCTGGCCACAGCAAAAACAGTGGCAAAACTCCAACTGACATCACTTCATTGGTTTCCACAACCCAGGCCTATGTGCCAGAACTTTTCAATAGTGTTTCAGTGCTTTGGCAGTTCTAAGTGGTATTCATTTAAATTTATGGGCCAAACCCATAGCAATTCATGATAGGCTGAGGTATGGTTTGGAAGTAGAGTTCTCAGAGGAGTCCAACAATGTCAGAATCACTTCAGGGTCCCTTCTTATCAGACTACAACATGCCTTCAGGTGTCTCCAGGGGGATGTCCTAGGACAATTTCTGCACTCCTCATTGCTCCAGACAGCAGCAGTCTCAATCCCACTCAGTGTCAGTATCATTCCTACAGCAAAGCAGAATCCACAGACCTACTCACCATCTAATTGAAGACTTAAATCTGTGATGAATCACCAAGTTGGACAAATGTGTTGTATATGGAACTCATTCAAATTTAAAAGTTCAGTTCCTCAAAGCTTTCCTGAATCACAGATTTTCAATAGTATTGTGTCAGAGCGTATAGAATGAAAATTTAAATAGGAACTGTCTTTTAACCACAGACAGCACTTAAACATTTCATCAGTCTGGTTTTTAAACAGGAAACAGCCTCCAGGTGACAAGAAATTTAACCAACAAAGAAGTATAAAGGAAAATTTCAGCTGATCCCTTAATAGAGCTGTAGAACACTAAAAATACAGCTTTTTCTCCTAAGGAGAGAGGACACACTAAATGCAGGGCAGCGATATATTTCCAGAAAATGCTTATTGGAGTGCTTGGTCCCAGTTCCTCTCTCATGTTTTTGTGACTATGGCTTGTACTTCTGTACAAGAAACAAACACTGAAGCACAGAATCAGTGCTGTAAATGGTTTCATGCACTGCTTACCCCTTGGTACAGAAGTTAAAGAAGAGTTTAGGGGACACAGGAACAAATTTACAACAGCCATTTTAAAGCTGAGTTGTTGTCTGAGCTCTGCTTCTCATTTTGTTTTTGCTATGTGAATGTAGAAAAAAGTTTTGTTCTTTATACTTCTGGAAATTTGCCTGTGAGGCAAATATTAAGGTTATTAAGCCCATCCCTAGTAGAAGGTTCAAAGTTATTTCCAATATTTAAAGAGCTTTGTGTATGAGGCACTAATTAAGCAACAATGTTTAGTTGGAGACCTTTCAACGACCGCTCGGGTCTTAACCGTACTCACTGCTTGTACTCTGAATACCATGAGAACATAAGTGGATTTTGAGGAAGACTTTGCTAGCTTGATTAAACCATAAAAGCAAACAGCCTCCTGGATTAAGGATGAGGGGAGGGAAATTAATTTCAAAACCTAACAGTCAAGACAGCAGCAGGAGTTCAGGAGAAGACAGATATACCATTAAGATGTGTGGCCACTTTTTCAATTTCATGCCCAGGAAAAAGGTTGTGGTTTTTCCCCCTCCCCAGCATGTGGTGTTTAAAGGAAGGTAACACCTTTTCAAAACTTTACACAATCAAGTACTGAGTGTTTATTTACTTGCCTTCCTGGAGACTGGAGAAGTTGAGAGCTCTATTTTTATAGCACAAAACACAAGAAGATGATCATATTTTAAGTGTTGCTCATTGGTAGTGTAAGGACTGTGGTATATAGCAAAAGGCTGTGAACAGCTTGAGTTGAACGCAAGCTGAAACCAATAAAATCTGTAGGATAGCATCTCCTCTAATGTGTTTAATAAAAGTTGGATGAACTTTCTATTTGACTTGAAGGAATGTAATCTTTTCCAGATACAACCTGGGTCTCTGTTTATTTTTTTAAAGATATTGCTTAAGGATCAAGGCTTCACAGAGGGCAGTGTGTAGAGGGACACTATAAAACAAAGCTCTTCCCCCTCAATACTTGTGGTTATGAGTCAATAAAAACTGCTTCTAAGAAAGAAGGAAAGTTCTAAAGTGCCTTGAAAACAGACTAAACAAGGGGGGCATAACAGCAGATAGTGTTACTCCTGGGATCAGAACTGCAATGCTGACTGCAAAAAAACCCAAGACAGCTGCACAGTGGGAGAAGGAGTTCTACACTTGGGCAGCTGGTAAGCTTCAGATAAAACCTGAAGTTTCAGCAGACTGACATAATACAAGCTCTTTCAATTATTTCCCTTTTAAAGGCAAATTGCTAGTCTCATGATATTCACTGCCCCTTCAGCTGTGTTTGTATTCAATCCTTGAACTCCATGCAGCTAAAAACTCAAGACATTACCTTGGAGTAAACAATACTGAATTTCTCATAAATGAAGACTCCATAAAGCTTTGTGCATGGTAACTCATGCAGTCAGCCCCCTCTGGCACACTAGCCTTAAAGCAATCCTAAAGGGAAATAGCATTCCACAGACTGCTCTCCCAGTACTACTGTATGAGGGACCACTGAGTGAACAGTGAGAAGTAATTATTCCTGATAGCAGGAAATATCTGTCTAGATTCCCTTTGCTCCAGCAAGGAACATCAGGCAGATGTGAAAGTCGTCATATTTCAGTGCATGCTTGAGTGAACAACTGTTTTAAGGAGAAAGGTCCTTCTCACCACAATATGCAGGGAGAACCAGGCAGGATGAGAAGACCTGAAAGCATGTTAGTAAGAGAAACTTGAAAAGTCAGAGATAGGACAGTAGTGTCAATGTCAATCTTTTCAGAGGAATGTGGTAATTACAGACAGGCTGACTCTCCAGAGGCACAGGGAGAGAAGGCCAGCTGAGAAGTTCTGCACTATTAAAAGAATAATTGGATACTCCATCAACCCAGAAGGTGGAGGCAATGTGTATCTGAAAATTTTCACAGGAGAAAATGAGTTAGAGATGCCAATGGGGGATTTCCCCTCCATGCCCTGTATACACATCTGAGGGAAGGTATAAATTAACATGGGAGAGTCCTATGACCTGCATGGTCACCAGAGGCACGGCTCAGAGGAACACTGCTCTCAGGGGGCTTAGCAAAGCTCTTGTGCTGTAGCCAGGATGGGATTAGTTGCCATGCTGACAACAACTGGAAGCAAGTATGTCTCTGGGAGAAAACAGTAACTCCCAAGGCATATGCTCTTTGTATAAGGACAGAGAAATACCAAGAGATTTGCCAGTTGAGAAGGTACCAACAGGGAGACACATAACAAAGACAAACATCCACAGCCTCTGAGGACCACCTGTGACATGGTGGGAACATGGTGGGACTTTTACAATGGAAACTCAGCTGCTGCAAACCAGGTGAAGTGACTGCAAAGTTAAAAGATTACTCAGCACCAAGCAGAGGGCATCAGGTGAAAGGTTGCCACTGGATATGAACTTGGCACTAGAACTGGGGCAGGGATGGAGAAACATCCAAAATCAGGTGAGTCCCTGGCACCACTCAGAGATGGGATTTATTTGGATTATTTTCCAGACAATTATGTTTGGAAATTGACACCATTAGCTACAGGGATTCAAATAAAGTCTCTGAAGGACTGCAAGAATTTTTCCAGAAAATTTAGAGTGGTCAACACACAAGCTGGCAAACAAAGTGGCTGAAGTGTGTCCAGCAGCTGCATTTCATTTAGTCCTCATCCACCCACGTGCCTGATGGCCTTCCTTTGTTACTGTGGAGTGAGGGGGACCAGATGGTCACATCAGTCTGAGACAAGAGAAAACAGGGCTGAAAGCCTCTCCTGAGGAAGCACGGAATTTGGTCTGAGATGCTCACATCACCTGGTCTTCACCATCTGCAGTACTGACAGTCCTACTGCCTCCCCAGACAAGTGCTACAATGAAGTTTACCTTGCCATTTAGCTAAATTTCCTTTACCATAAGGTCAAGTTATAGTTTCTATTCCAATTGCCAGTGGACAGAACAATTTATTTCTTTGTTTCTCTGTAGCAACTTATGTACTAGAAAAATGCATCTTCCCTTTGTCTTCTCTTGAGACAAAACCAGAACTTTTCTGTCTTCTCTCTGTCTCCTGAAATCATGATTTTAGGACTCTGATCACATATTCTCCCTTAGACACTACAATTTTGAAGCACAGGACTCAAAACTGGACACATTCTAGCAAAATATTACTAATGCCATGTAAAGGCAAAGTTTTGAGTTTTACAGGACAATCGTTAATATGCTGTTTGTGTTCAATGGTGTAACACTACTGTCTCCTGATATTGTTTAAATATTGGTACTCTTAAGACTACACAGGTAATTGTTCCTACCTTTGTACTTTGAACTTATTAGAAAATGGCCTAAAAAGCATATAAAATCAAAATTATTTGAACTTTAACCTTGACCTCCAACATGTTTGCAACCCCTTTGACATAAGGGTCTCCTAAGTTCATTTTCTGGTTAAATATTTAACACTTTTTAGTTTGCTACTCCTTCTCTCACCACATGCAGTACCTATAGCTAATTACCTCCACAGGCCTAAGATTTAAGAGCACAGGCAGACCTGGAGACAGGGAGAAGGCAGACATTGAGCAGTAAGGGCATCCCTTCTTGCCAGAGAAATGAAAGAACACCTTGACATGATTACAATCAGAAACTTCTGGAATTTTTCAAGCACTCTAAAGGCAGACAGCCAAACACTTCCACTTATGGAAGCTGGACCAGAAGCATGAACTCTGTTTTTGTAACATTTCATTATACCATACATGCTACTTCTAAGACTACCTACTGATGCCAATGGAAACAGATGCCTTGCCCTTGCAAATTATTTCAAAGAATAAACTCCCTGTCACTGCTCTCTAGTTCCCTCCCTTTCTCAGCAAAGACTTTTGCAGGAAAGTCCCTTTTTTTCCTAAAAGAGCAAAACACATTTTGCTCACACTCTCATCCCTCTGTCTCTAGAGCACTCACTCCAGACTTCCATCATCTTGTTTCATTACATCCCACTTTGTTCCTTGGCTGTCTGACAAACCCCTGGATGTGAGTGCTTGTGGGCTTACAGTGTGTGACTGCCCCTCGGTCTGGAAGTGGGGCTGATGATGCACATGAGAACTGCTCTAAAGCAGTAGGGAAGGCTTTCCTAGAGCAGGAAGGCACAGGACTTAGTGCATGTTTACCCAAGTCACAGAACTATGCCCTGTCTTCCCACTGGACAGTCTTCTCTCTAACACCTTCAAATATTCCCCAGAGGCAAGTAAAGCTTCCTAAGAGGTCACAGTTCCTGTGTAATCCAGTGAGAACTGGATTTTCTGAAAAATCATCTGGTTTTAAACTAATCTTTGAACTCAAAAGCATAACACTCCTAAACTGCCATGCTCTTGTGATAGTTTTTAACTACTTGGCAGAACTCCTCTTCACTCTCTATTTTACATTTCTTCAGTCACAGCAGGAGCTATGGACCTTGTACCTGAAACTTCAAGAATAATGTTCTCAGGATACAGAAATTCTATTAAATGATTTTCAATTATTTGAGAATCTACATATACAAGAAAATTACCAAATATCACCTTTAGGAAGAAGTAATTGTTGATAGTGAGGGGGAGAGTGCTCTGCCTGCAGAAAGAATACACCATAAGGTAGAGAGAAATAGAACCAGGAAGTACCTCCCTTCTTATGTAATGCCTTAACTTCTTTAAACAACTGATAATCATTGGCCTGATGCTGTTATCCTTGCATAATTCTTGATGATTTCTGTGCCTTTGGGACGTGTATATTTGAGAGCTAACTAATCAGAGTCACTTTTGGCCTCAAGTGCCAAGATAATGTCCATACGGAACAGTGGCTTAAAAATTGCATCTGCTTCAGCGATGACTGCCCTACATAAACACTGACTGGGTTGTGAAACCAGAGAAGTCATTCAGCTGTGTATATTTGAAACACCACTTTTATATTTTACGTTGCCAAAGTAACAAGATGATTGACTGGCCAGTGGTCCTCATTCACTGAGAAGGTCTTATTTTACTGCTGAGGTAATTCATTCCACAGAGTCTTGGTAGAATCTGGGGTCCTTCCACAGATTTCTAGCCAGAGAACCTCTAACTATGGCTTTTAAAGAAGCTGTATTTAATAACCACTACCAAATTTAGTGCTAGTTACTGCTACATACTAAAATTGTGTAATTACACTTCTAATGTTTCCTGACTTTGAGATTACCATTTTACATGGGGGAGGAAAAGAGGTTTTGTGTATATTTTCCTAGGTTTAAAACCAGAGCAAAAGTCAAAGCTTTACCCAATCTGTTATCACATCAGGTCACACTGACATAACACATTCAAATAAAGCTGGAGCCCTCAGACACATTAAGTTAATGTATTCTCTAGAGCAAACTGTTTAATTGGTAAAAGCAACAGCCTTGACTTCTAGATAGGCACATCTGGACTAGGGGAGAGAAATACACACCCTGACAGTGAATTGTACAACTGTTTTCTAAAGCAGGAAACAGCAAGACCTGGGATTCAAAGTTCAATTTTAAATGCCTTACAAGAACACTTCCAGTAATTGCAGGTACCTTTCCATGTACTCTCTCTCTATTCCTCCAGCTCCACCTTCTTTCTGTTCTTCTCATCTCCCACCCATCACTTCTCAGCCCATCCTGCACTACTGTACATTTATAAATATGCCATATACCCCTTTTATTTTCCCCCTTGACTCAGAAACAGAAAAGATTTTTTTAAATTATATTTTTAATATAATAGATTGCCCAGGAAAGTCTATGTGACTTTCTAAGCCAACAAAGCAATGGGTCAAATTCAGCTCTGGATTATCTCCCACAAATTCACTGCACTAACACTAAGGAGGAATTTGGCTCTAAGACTTTTGTTAGAAGAAGTTGATTACATTCACAAGTCATTTACCAAATAAAATTTTAAAGCCATCCAGTAACATGGGGAGTACAAAAGCAAACATCTGAACGTGAAGCAGATTAAACAAGCAGCCGCCAAGGGCAATAAACTAATAAAGAAATGTAGATGCCTTTGCCTTAGGCCAGACAGACATTTATTGGAAGCCAAGATTAGTAAGCCTTACCACTTATAGTTACATGATCCTCTTTGGAGGCACTCTGTGTTTCTTTTAACTGGATCTCTGAGCTCACATCCACTTTTCTTCCAGACAGCTCTAAATAGGTTTTGAGAGATGCAGGTACCTTGACTGTAATTGAACCTGGTACAAATTTAAGTGAAAGCTAGTTAGTTTAACCCTGAGATCAAAGCACAAAATAGTACATTGTTTCACTAAATTGAATCAAATCATCATTTGGTTGTGCTTGGTTGGTGTTATTTTCAAAGTCTTCAGAAACAGTAACCTCTTTTTTTTGTCACTGAAAGGATAAACAAAGGTATCTTAATTTATCATAAAGAGAGTATGTCACATATAGAAAATGGTATCACAGCCTTTAATAAATAGTGACATACACTTCAAGCAATATCTTTTGGCAGAGGATCTTATCACAGTAATGATCAAGGGAAGTAAATATAATAGATCTCACAGGTGTTATGACTTTAAGTTAATCTCCTAGTTGCATATTGACATCCCTGAGCAAGGGCAGGGCATGAGACCTGACAAATAACCTAGTCACTGTGTGGCACACGATGAAAGAATCGCTCTGGAAGGATGAGACACTGCTCACTTACTCTGAACACTGGTGATTGTCTTTGCTTTACTGCTCAGGGCCAGCTGTCCACATCCTCCAGCAGGTGCAATCTCAAAACTGACTAAGCAGTTTACACTATGCACCACTAACATGTAAACTAGTGGCAAAATTGCTTTGGTGGCCCGAATAATTCTATTTTGAGATTAAAACATTCTGATTTCTGCTTCCCCTAAATATGTGCATCTATGCATCAGAACAAAGGTAGACACTGGGCCCCCAATCTCCCCACATTAGCCATTATTGCAATAATTCAGTGACAAAGTTTGAAAGCTCTTTCCTACATTAGATCAAAAACCTGAAAAATTCAGAATATGCTTCCTTTTTATGTGCTCCTTAGTTTTTGCTCAATTTCAACACTCACCTTAGAAAAACATAAAATAGGTTCTTGACATATATCCCAGAAGCTTAAGCAGAAGGTGGTAAGAACAACAGCTAAGTACCATCAGAAAGCTACCCTAGCAAAGCAATTTAGACTCAGCAGAATCACTTGCCTGTGACAGTTCTGATGAACAAATAACTTCCAGTATAATTTAGTCCTGCATTTTGCTGGATACACAAAAGCCTTAGAATAAGAAAGGGAAAAGGTCTTCATCTTTGGGTCCTTTTTGGAGAGTTGCTCAGTGATGACTCATAAAAACCAACACACATGCAGCTCATTTATCACAAATGGGACATTTTCTACACTGCAGCTGTCGGCAGTTATTCTGAATTTACAGGGTAAACAGAAACAGAACTTCAACTTTGCCTTTACTAAACTGTGCTGCCAGAAGAGATGTCAGAAAATTTAAAAATAACATTAATTAGCTTCTATTAAAGATATTCCACTTTTCTTCTAGTTCAAGGAGATATTAACTTAGCAAAATAATGATACAAAATGCAACCAAGAAATATAAATTTCTTTGCACTAGTGAAAACAATTAGATTGTACAGAAAGCTGCACAAATTATTCCAATTCATTGATACCATCAGTCCCATTTTAAGTAACTGTTAGGTTTTAACAGGGCACAGGCATTGTCTCACAGGAGACAGAGGTGGACCAAATACCAGGCTCATTTAAACCACATCAAGTGCCTGACATGACATCAAAGTCAAGTATAAAAATGCTGTAGTGAGTCTTGTCTTGTTTTGGATTTTTTTTTGTTTGCATTTTTGGTTTTTTGGTGGGTTTGTTTTCCAAACTAGGATTAACAAGATATTTTCAGGGCTCTGTAATTTACAGTATCATATCTTCAGAGTGGCAAAACTATTAATTCAACTTTTGCTGTGAACCTTTAATAAGAGAAATTTTAGTGAGTAAGCAGGAGAGAAAAGCAAGGAAAAATGGTAGTGTAAGGCTGTCCCATCTTTGTTTTTCTGCCTTCAAATGTTCATAGCAGGACATTTCAGTCAGAAGGCAAGAAAAATAAATGTATGTGTGCCAGTTATCACTGCACATACAGCATCATGCAGAAAACTGTGCTCAAGGCAAAGGAACCCTGTTACCCTAGTCACCTCTGAAGAATACTGCTGGGTACATTTCCAGGAAGAAAAAGAAACCAAAAACATTGAAAAACACAAACACTTTTAATCCATCTTAAGTATTCTTATCCCTTACAGGGCTTACTGTATTTTAAGTATTTATAGGCATCTTCTAGTAAGGATGAAAAAAAAAAGATGTAAATAACCAACAATTACAAACTATTCTTTACAGACAGATAAAAAATCCTCAAAACAAATTTATTTTACACCGAAATCTGCCACAAAAAATATTTTATTGTAGTTTGCTAACCTTTCTGGGATTTCAGATCCACTTTTCTTAATTGACTGACATAAACATCTATTGTCCCATGATACGTAGAAGCTTTTAGACTTCCATCTGATGAATCTAAAAAAAAAAAGAAAAGAACTTGTGTATCATTCACTCTTTTTAAGTAAACATTTGCCAGAATCTTTCTTTATACCTCAAACTGATTTTTATTGATTCTTCTGTGTTTGAGAAGTATCATCATAATTTACAGGATGTCAGCCTTCACTTAGAATAATAGGTTTCTGAAAAACTTTACCCAGGAAAGCTACCCCATGCAAAAACCAAGCAGTTGTTCACTGCAACATCTTGTTACACAGAATAACTGAATATAGGCTTTGTAAACTCTGATTCACTGCATCTGAATGATCAACAAATGCTGAATATGTGCAAGAAAACAACATTTGTTCTGTGCTCTAGAATAGGGAGGCTAAATTTTTTTATGCCTTATTAGCAGAAATTTATGATCATAAAACTTTGTGAAGAAGCATTTTTACAAATAGAAAGTCTTTAAGAAGCTTTAAGTGTACACTTGAGCAGTCTGTACTTGCAATTAATTTCAATTTCAAGTACACAGATTTCCACAATATTAAGTGATGTCCCAAACCTTCAAACTACTGAACAGGCTTATACCTAATAAAAATTGCAAAGAAATTATAAAGAAACTCTAGAGAAGCATAAAAAAATTACATTTGTACATGAGCAAAAGGCAGTTACTGAGAGATATTTTTAGAGACAATGCTAGGAATTAAAGTATTGGCAAGAAATCCTGAGATACTGATAGAGGCTAGTTTCTGAATATGCATAGAAAAAACCCAACAAACCGTTAGAAGTAGCTACAATTATAAAATAAAAACCAAATGAAACTTCCTATTTTAAAAAGTAAAAGCATTAATAAGAGAATGAACTTGATTAATAATAACGAGGATGTCTCATGTCAACATTTTATGCTTGCCATACAGTTTTAGATCTAAGTAAACTCATCTGGAGCTTTTCTGATCCCAGGTTTCAAGCACAGATGCCAAAAATCAGTGCATTGCTTACAACAGCAAAAGCACAGAAAATGATCTTTATCCCACAGCTAAAGCTGATTTCTTTGGAGGGGAAATTAATTTAAAAAAGCAGTTAATCCATACTTAGCCGAGAAACTGAGAAGGGCTTTGACTAAAAAGAAAACATCAGTAACTAGAACTGGATGTGAACACTTCTGCCACCTCAAGACTTTGTATTAAACAAAGTCTGTTCAAAATCTGAAAAAAACCCCAACTCTTTATTAATAATGAAGAGTTTTGCTTGTCTAAGTGAAAACGAAACATCGATTTTAACTGCTCACTTTTCAAAAGGTTGTTCTTAATAGCTGAAAAGTCAAAGTCATTAGAACTGGAAAATTTGGCATGCATCAACCTCATCACCATATAGTAAGTTCCTTTATCTATTCTAGGAAGAAAGAAGAGCCTCCTGTGACAGAACAGTGGCTCTCTCCAGGGAGAACAACTACAAACACTCCAGACACCACCAGCTGATGGTGCTTTAGAGGGACATTTACCCACTGAAGCCTTTCTCTTCCCACTTCTCAAATGCAAAAGCAGCTCCTGTGAGATTCTTCCCAGTGAGAAGATAACGTTTGTGAGTCTGAAAGAGTGAACAAAGTGTTCCTTCCTAGATCTTCAAATAATAAGTACTACAATAAAAATAATTCTCATTTTGTGAGAGACTGGATTGTGTTTGCAGAAGGCATCAACACAAATAACGGATGCAGGAGGAGGAGAAGGGACAGGCTCACCAAAGCACAGATCTGCCAGGAAAGCCAAAAACAACCTTGAGGGAAATGGAAGACACTGTCTTTCCCACTAAGAACACTGTTTTGGGAGGATGACTTGCCAGATTTTGACTCCCAGAGTACATCACTCACACAAAGCTTCCTATGGCTGAAGAAACTACAGCAGAGTTCAAGAGCACCAAGAAGCTTGGCAGCACTAACCAAAACACTGAACCTGACACTAAATACTGTACAGTAAACAACTGCTAAGCTTTGACCTATGGAAGTAACATGAAATATATTTTATGGAAACAACTGAATATGATTTATGTAGTGAATGTTACAGATATGACATTAAATACAAGTGTGTAGATACAATTAAGAATACCAAGAAACATAGAATTATTCATCACTTCTGCAAAGTGCTGTTTTAAGTTTATGTCTCTAACTCTTTACAAATAAAGGGGAATAAAAGGAAAATGGATTAAAAAAAATCCCAAAGATGAGACACGGAAGTGCCCAAATCTAAATAAACAAGAATTTCAACAATGACAAATTATACTAAGAAGCATAGGCTGATAGGATAAAATACATAACAAATAGTAATGGAGACAATATATATTTTATGGTTATGACAGATCATACCTAAGGCAATTTCCTTTCAAATACATATCCAGACCTTGCTGATATAAATATGAATAACTAAAAGTAAAAAAAAGGAAAAAAATGTATAGTTTGAATTCAGAGTTTACTAAGGACTGAGAGGGAAAAGGTTTTCTCCAGGTTTTTCAAGAGAGAGAACAAGGACAAAGGCTTTTACAAGAAATGAACAGACGGTCACTCTTGAGCAGCTTTAGCTATTTAAGAATTTACTGGTACTAGACAAAAAAGATTTTTAAAAAGGGCACAGT
>VWYI01006492.1:5835-31037 GCA_013399455.1 Anthoscopus minutus | reverse complement strand
TCTTGTTGTGCCTCGAGAAAACCTTGTTGATCAATATCAATTCTATGTAACTTACCATGCATTCTTTGATCCTTCTTGACTAGTTATTAAAAAACCATGTCCTTGTGTTAGTCATCTACACACAACATTGCTGGGGTTTTCTCCAATAGTGATACAGGCACACACAGATAAAGTTGAATGAAAAAAGTAATTCCATCTGGACAAATAACACTNTGAATGAAAAAAGTAATTCCATCTGGACAAATAACACTGATTGACAGAGTTATTTTTAAGAACACTCATCACTTAGATAACAGATCTTTTCTTTTTTTTTTAACTGAGAAACACTCTCTAAGTCCAAGGAAACTATGTTTCACCAAGATTTCTGGAGTGATGTATTTGCACTGTGATTATTCACAATAATTCATGGTTTTGTCAGCTATACATTGCAGAGTATATATGAACTAGAATCAGATGATGGAGTACCAATAAGTAAAAAAATTGATATTTATCTTGAGAGTTTTTACTAGATATGTTTGCATTCACACTGCAAGCAGAAGACATTAAGGATAAGCAAGGAGCTCTCTCATATTTTACTGAACCAATACTGAGTGAGTCTGGACCTGAAAGTGCTGTACATTGAGTGAGTGGAGCACTATTAACACCATCCACATTTCTACAAAACACACCAGAAGCTGTCAATCAGAATGTCCTAATTAAAACAGCATACATAATTTTCATTGAAACTTTTTCCTCTACTTCCTCCAAGTAGGAAATCTTTCTTACGTGGACAAGTGAATTTTAATTTTCTGCCTAAAAGTATATCCACATCTAAAAATAGGGTAACATGTCCTGCTATAGTTTGGACATTTATTTGAATAGTAATGTAGCTACCAAGCAAACCTCACTCATCTAAAGCCTATGTTTCTATAAGCTCCTTATTTGAAAATGGTATTTGTTAACAAGTAAGAAAAGCAGCCCAAGAAATGGCTCCAAAATGAAAAAAGTACTGTATTCTAAAGAACTTACATTCCAAACGGAGTCAGAAAAATTATGAAAAAACCTGCAGCTAAACCATTTTGAATTGAGTTTCCTGATCAGGAAGGAAGGATTTTAAATGTTATGACACCTCCAGAGTCACGGATTTAACTTTCATTGAATGAACTGAAAAATCTATTTATTTATATGCATTTTTAGTCTGTCGACTAGAGAACCTGCTAAAAATCAACATTTAACAGGGAGAAATTTGAGGAGGACCTGAAAAACTATATCACATTGAAGAATAAAGTTCAGAATATATCTGTCTGATAAATCTCATCAGATATACTATGAATCACTTTCAAAAGAAACCTTCACATTGCTACAAAGATATTTTCTATCAAACATTCACCAGCTCTGACATCATTTTGTAAATGCTTCAAATTCATATGAAGAAAGTATATGAAATCACTGTAGATATTGTTGTTTATTTTTAATTTTCTATGGTTATAAAATGCACACTTAGGACTAAATGCCAATCGTTTCCTCTTCAGTGTTGCTGAACAAGATATCAGATTCCTAATGAGGAAAAACCAGAACATCAGTTTGTTATGCATCTTATTCATGAGTACATCCAGAAAGGATGAATAGATGACTGACTGTAATAAGGAATAGCTAATGATACACAGCACAGTAGACATTTTTCATTATACATCACTTCTCTCTAGTTACCAAAAGTATGGATTAGCAATGCTGCTGGAAAAAGGAACACACCTGACATTTTGGTGCTTCAGTCAGCTCATACAAATGAGCTAATTTTCAACACATTGTTGCAAACTCAACCAAACTTCCTGAGCATCTTATATTTTCAAATTAGAGACACAGGGAGCAAAATTATAGATTCCTCTCTTTTGCATTTAGTTGAAAAAGATAAAAGGCAGTGAAAATACTTATATATGTATCACTCAAATGAGTGAAATATGATGAACGAAGGAAAAAGCACCAACAAGAAACACATTCACTGTTAATGACTCTAATTCGTGTTTCTGCTTCTTTGCCTCTTGCAGTCTTAACAAAGGCCCTGCCATAGCACAGAAACACTTCCAGGACAATAAAAAAACAGTGAAGAGGGTTTGTTTTTAACCTGTGTGAAAGAAAAGCATGTTTGTATAAAGTGATGCATCCAGGCTTGTGTTTCTAAGAGTTACTCCCATCACAGAGTTTGACAGAGATTTAATATATTTTTATGAAGTATCATGACCACGAGGAGACTAACTCTGTTTCTAACTTTGAACAGAAAGTACATCTCAGCTTCAGTGATTGCTCTAAAACAGTGGGGTGGGTATTCTTAAACAGGAAGGTTAGAGACAAACTGCTTGTGCTAAATATGCAAAAGGGTTTCTTAACTATGTACATCTGCCCCATCCTACCTCTCAGAGAGCTTTTCTTCCTTCCTACCCTCACGTCAAATACGAGCATTGTCAAACACAAATATGCACAGGGTGATGCAAAATTTTCTTTGTTGACCTTTGCAAAACTGTTTTATAGTTTCTTAAAGGAGACTGAAATTAATCCACCGGGAAAGAGTCAGAATATGCTTTCCTTCCTGCAGAAAGCATGTTGTGTAACTGCGACAAATACCTCAAAAGGAGATGGTTGTCTTTTCTTCCACTTTCTTATTACTGCAACTAGAACTTGAAAAGTTCATTATTCCACTTATTTCTAAGATGTGTTTTATTTGAATGGAAATATCTTAAGGAAAGATTGGAAATGGAAATCTTACGACTGAGAAAAATATTCACAGAGATTTTGGTTTTCAGTCAGAACTTAGTATATTTTTTCTCACATAGCACATCAACTTATAAGAAATATGAGCTTTATCAGCCTTCTTATGTAAGTAAGGATTGCTCATGCACCTAACAGAAAAATAATTCAATTCAGACATCAAACAAATTATTCGAATCCTAATTGAATAGCAAACTGTGAAAAATTATTTCACGTAGTCTAAAAGAAAAATAGCATGGATATCTTATTCTATTAATTATTTTATTTGAGAAATATACTTAGTCCATAGATATAAGAAGCAGGAAAGAAAACAATCCAAAGTTTTGGAATAAAGCCCTTACACATAGCTAGAAGCACTACTGAAGATGATTCACTTGCTTGCTATTTTGGAATAACTAATTAGAAAGCTGTGTAGAGCAGACTTTTGCAGATGCTAAAGAGGAAAAGACCAAACATCAGCTTTTCATATCTCCAAACTGACGTTGAGGTGAGATTTGACAAAATTTAATATCTCTCAGCAGTGGGGTTGACGTCTCATTAATTCTGTTTTACTGCATAGTGATGCTTTGGGATTAATAAATATGATTTGTCATGCAACTTAAAAAATATACAAACCTGTAAAGATTTATTTTCTGTTCTAGCCTCTCTTTTCTCTACATCTCTCTTGCTCTCTCTACCTTTGAGAACAAACTCTGTTAATGTTCTAATATATTTTTAATGAAGAATAACAAACTGTTAAATCACACATTAATTATTTTACTACATCCCTAATGTAATGAATAAGTAAACTCTTTTACAGTACTGCTCTTACTATATGAGTAGAAAGTTGCCAAAACATGGCTGATAAGTGAAAAAGACACCATCCACATATCAGAGTAAATCAACTGACATGTGATTACTGTCTAGCTACTAAATAAAAAATAACTGTCCACAGTTTCAGGAATATACAAGCACAACTCTGTAACAGAAATAAAATATCAAGGGAATATAATGAGACAATGCACGGAGATACAGCTGTCAGATATATTTTGAAATGATTATAATTTTCTAAATATGCCAGTGTAGGTTAGGTGGTAGTTTTTGCTTATTTGTTTTTTTAATGTGCATGCTTTACAACAATCAAGAAAAGGAGAACTCAAAACCAGAACATGAGATCCAGCTTCTTTCTAAAGTCAGGACCTTAAAACAATCTCTCTTATGAATGCTACAAACCAGGTCTATTCCTTCCTGCCAAATTAGAACCTTGAAACAAAGATCCCTAGGAATACAAAAATACTAGCCTTAATCTAAATCTTGACCATAAGCCTGCAATCTAATTTTCAAAACTCAGTTTGCTGTCCTAAGCAGCCTGTAAATTTACATAAGAAGTGCCAAAGTTTGCAATCAGAAAAACAAATGAGGTAAACCTGCTCTGAATGTCTGAAAGGCAGACCTGACAAGTCCAGCATGAGACTAAGGGTTTCCTTCATGCTGGAATCCACCTTGGGCTAGTATTCAAAGTCAGCTGAAATCTTCACTGAGGATTCATAGACCGAGCAACATCTAAGATAAAATTAGTGATATTATTGTGGTTTCTAATTAAACTATAGGGCAAAATTCAGGGCATTTGCTAATACTGCTCATGTATCTGATTCCAATCAACCATATCAGCAAGCATCTGCTTCTTTGTGAGAAGCTTTTAATGTTCTTTAATGTTCTTAAGATCACAAGTAGTTTTTTGAGCTCTTCTCCATGGACTATTGCTGCTAATGAAAGAGTCAATGGGAGCTAACTGTAGTAAAATTGGAACTGCATTTAACAACAGTGAACTGCTTAAAAAAACCGTAATTTTCCTGTATAAGAAAGTGTGATCATACCTGTAACATTCAAACCTCAAAATCTTCATAGCAGCAGGTAGTCCAGGCTTAGGAAAAAGTGGGCAGAAATGTCCAAATTCTCAGTCAGCCCAAGGGCCGTGAACTGCAGCTTATCAGAGGAACAGTCTTCCAAATTTCACAGGCCGGAAATGAGGAAAAGATTTTTGGGAAATAGGATGTAATTTTCCATCATGATTACAGATGTATTTTCTAGAAATGAAATGAATAAGCATTAACCTCAGCTTGAGAGAAATCTTTATAGTCAGGCATGGTCAATCTCTGTGAAATTTTCCCATCCCCGTCAAGACAAAGAGACACCTTGATCTACCTACACCTGATTATAATTCAGAGAGAAAAGGTCTACAGGTTGCTTCAGGTGGGATCTGAACATCAGCTGGACTGTCAAATCAATTGACTGTCAAATGAATTGAAATTTAACCCCCTTGGAGGAATTTTTCTTTGTCTCCATGTTTGCTATACTCTTTGGCCATAGATTTTCATATATAAATACATATATATATGTAATACATTCATAACTAAAAGTAACAGTAATTAACACATTTTTTTTCCATCACAAGATCTAGTCAGATATATATCTTGGGTATGAACAGTTGAAAGTGCAACATTTTCATAAGGCAATGAACCTCTGTCATTAAAAAGCCCTGCATAGTAAACAGGAATACAGATTCATTACAGATGTGCTTCGTGCACAAAATCTTCTTCATAGAGCTAAGGCCAGCTAAGCCATAACTTATGTCTATGTAGTTCTGTTTCTGTCATAAGCTAGTGAAGATACAGCCCAGTCAAGAGAAGGCAGAGTGGCTTCTCCCTCCCAAAAAATGGAGCAAGCAATAAGAAACACAATAAAAGTAGTGTGCAAATAGTAACACAGTGAGTATGAAGAACATCTAAGTCAGGAAAAGCTCTGATTCACAGCCTTGACCTGGAACAATTTTTCAGCCCAAGTGACAAATATTTAGTTAGTCCATTATATAGTGGTACCTTCAGTGTTGAAATATTTTAACTGTTTCAATTTCTGGCAGTTTCTTAAAATATTAATATGACTCTTTTCTCTGCTTCCTCTTCCCCAGTCCTGAATGGAAAGTCAAACACTTTCCCAGCTATGGGGATAGCTCTGGACCTGCAGTTCAACTTACACTGAGGTCACCAGTCATCACTTTGCAGCCTGCCAAGAAAAGGCACCTGCAGAGGTGCAACAGAGCAACTGTGATATGGCTCAAGTCAGTAGTCTTCAGTCTTATGGATTGTGGTCTGTAAGGGCATATTGCCATTCCTGGTTTTGTATAACCTTACAAACGCCTTGGAGTAGTTCAGCACTGGCTTTTGCTGATATTCTTCCCACAGTCATAAAATATAGAAAGGACTGTAACAACTTTGGAAGGATCATCCTTGTGCCAACTTTATGTGCAAAGCGTGGCATCACCAGCAAACAGGGCCTAGGGTGCCCTGTACGCCTTTGGCCAGCAGAATACTCACAGAGGCTGTTTCCAGGCTGACCCCACTGAAGGCACAGCAGGATGTGACTGGCTCGTGGGTCACACACACATTGCACTGTATTTAAGTGCTTTGTCTGGCAGTCCAGATTTCTTCTCTCCTTTTAATTTTATGCATGAGGATGAAAGGGTTCTTGAACACTAGATAAATCTTGTGCCTGGCTGAAGAGAAAGGGCAAAAAGAGATTATAAATTACATTTTCCAGTTTTCCAATCTGCTTACCAAATCCTTCTTTTTTAACATGTGCAAATAGCAAGAGCCTATTGGGTCAACTAGCTTATAATTAATTATTGATTAGATATTAAAGCCATATGCTGAGACTCACTTGGAAACCAAAGTGCTTCCTTGGTACTTATGTTAGCATTTATTAAATATGCATTATTAATCTGAATTACGTTGTGTTCAAATGTAAGCCCTTAGAGCAAAGATAATGATCACAGCATTAGTATTTGTAAAACAGAATTGATTTTCCAACTTCACCAAATTAGCAGAAATATGGTATAGGCTGCAGGTGTTGAAGAATGAATACCACTAGAGTAAGTTGGCACGCTTAATTTTTATTATGTACCTCAATATAATAAATAAAAAACCCCTAATTTATTCCCCTAAATAGTGTAGGCATAAACAAGATCTAAAGGTCTTTAAAAAATAATTAAGAAACCCTATTCATGCATCATGGTTCACACATTTTTGTTCTACATGCAATCCTTGCAACATCAAAAAATTAACTTTAGTTAGTTTCCATATACAGCTATTTTACAGAAAACTGGTAAAACCAGTGAAGTAAATGATTCACTATTTCACTATATAATTTTGTAATAAATTATTTTCTTTTTCTTGTGACTAAATATATTTAGGTATGAAAGAAGCAAGGGTGATTAAAAAAGATATATGACAATATTTATGATAGTTGTTTGGGCACATCTTGAAACCCAACCATGAAATTCACACCTTAGTAACAATCTTAAAGAAAAAAAGCAAGAAAATAAAAACTGACCCACTGGTGTGAAGGATTAATGTTAGGTTTTACATAACAACATTATAAGATCATTTCATTCATTTGATAGCACTTTTCTCTTATGACTGGTTTACTGTTTCTCTATAGCCAAAGTGGTCTGTGATTTGCATGGAGAATTTTCATATTTATATTCATACTGCTCTCACTCTGCAACAAGAATTCAAAAAGAAATATACTGGCATGGTTATAAACTTCACAAAATTTTCTAGGGTACTGGGTGGGAGATACAGGACTTGAAAATACCCTTCTGTCTGCTTTTTTCTTTGTAATACTTCAAAATTATGGTTAAAAGCAGAGAAGAAAGAGGAAGTGGATTTATTCTCTGGTAATTATGCAGTATGCAGTTTCTCTGACAAGACTCTTCAGTGTTTGGAAAGGATAGGGAGTTCAAGAACATGCTCTAGCCTCATGATTTAAAATTCCAGGGAAAAAAGAGTCAATTAAAAGTTATTTCACTTTCTTTTTGTTGTTGTGGGATTTTTCGTTTTTCCACAGACACAGGCTGGTATTTCATTTATACTGTGGCTACTAAACCTGAAATATAAAGGGAATGTTGTAAAAAAGACAGTGGATACTTGGAGTTAAGTTGTTTGTTATACCTACTAACCTACTTACCACTTTGCATGAATAAAATATTGACACAAAACAACAACAACAAAACCCCATCACTTTGGGTATACTTTTATTTAGAATTTAAATAAGGACAAGAGCATAATACTGTTTTGATGTTTGATTGTACTAAGGGAGGGAAAGGAATATTAAACTGAATGCAGCAGGTTTAAGACATGTCTTAGGAAAACATGTCCCCGCACACGCAAATTAAAAATAAAGAGCAGACCAGGGAAAGAGAACACATTTTTTTTATTACTTAACACTGGTTTTATAGCTACTGCTCATTTCATGTCTGCACTGCGGTTTTGCTGTTTTAATCTCCCTTCGCTACAATTACATTTCAGCTCAGGTACATTTACTTTCTATTTCAACTCAAAAAGTTGATAAGAATTAATTTTCAATTGCACTAGTCAGAACCAATGAAGAGAAATAAAAATAAGAACTTGATGCAATGTGTGCTCAAAAAATAAACTAAGAGCATTTTGATTTTTAAAGAGCCAGTCTGTTTATGAGAACATTTTCCCACATTTGTATCCATAAGTATTAACAGGTATAAAAATAAATATTGACGACTTCACCCATTCTTCTCCAAATAAAATACAACATGATTATAGGGAATCAAGGAATGTTTGGAAACAATAAATGGAAAAAAAGCACCTGAAATATTAAAAAAGAAAATTTTTATAATAAACTGCACCCTGATGGTTCACATCTTCCAAATTCAACCAAATTAGTTTAAAGGTAGAACCACCTTTCACATACCAGCAATTATTTCATCACATATCATGCAGACTGCATTTCTGATTTAAACCTAATTCAATGGTATGCAACAAATTATTAAATCTATTCTACCTTATTATTACTTAAACGACACTTACAATTTATTTAAATAAAGAAGTTACTACTATTTCTATTTTAATATATCAGAAAATTTATTTCTTTACATTTTTAGTGTACCTGCAGTTTAACAAGCTTCAGCGATGGAAACACATTTGTTTTCACAGATTTTACATATACAGAATAGACTGTTTAAAGAGTGCAAAACCAAAATTACTTTTTATGGTTAAAAAAATAGTTTCTGAGCTTTCTCACCCCACTCTCGACAACAAACACCATATTAATGCTCTGAAAAAGCTCCATATAGATGCATGTGTGGTCTAGTAATATTTATATGCTATATAAACCAGGGTGTTCTCATGTGTGTGGTTATTATGCCACACCACTAAGCCTTCAGTATAACTAGGAACACACAAATGTTTTCTGTCTTGGAGACTAAAATGTTATGGATTTTTCACAAAGCTTTACTTTAAAAAGTAGAGAAAACAAATATTTCTGATTTGACTTGGCTGCCAGATCTATAGTTTCCTGTGCTCAATTGTTAACTAGGATTGTACTTATCTATCAAGTATTGTATCTGGAGATAATGAGAGGATTCTTTGTGGTATTTTTTCATTGCTGTCACCCATCATGATTACTCAAATCTATTTGCAAAGTAAATGAATTAGTGTAATCCCCATGCCCTTACTCAGGCAGAGGATGCCTGCTAGCCCATGTGCAGGTTTTGCAACTTCCAGATGCTGAAACCAGAGAAGAAGGGCTTAAGTTGCAGTCATCATGTCCCTGAATGAAGTCTTTAGTTTCTCCTTTCAGAATGTGAGTTTCATTTCTAGGCCTGTATGACCCACTTATTTCAGACCACACTTACTCAATACCTAGGTCACATAATGAGTGAATTTATTATGGCAATTAATTATTAATAAGTATACACTTAGGACAGGGATGCATTCTAACAAAAATAGACAGACTACATGGAAACTGTGCCGTGAAACACAGAGGTAAGTAATTTAAAATTTCATTTTAAGATTACCTAGAATTAACTTGTAGTGTAGAAAAAATCATTTCTCTAAGCTAAGCTTAGTGGCTTAAACATATTTTACCTAGTGCATGAAAATAAAAGAAAAATTATGTACTTCAAGAGTGAGTATCCTTAGAAACAAAATTAAGAATATAAATGATAGTTCTCTGTCATTAGATATCCTTAAGAACTAATCTCCATTAGAGAAACATCTTTTTGGGAACTCATTGTATGTTCTGTCATATCCCTTCCAATTCCAATTATTTGTGTTAATATTTCTGTGATGATATATATACATATATATTTCACTACTCCTCACTCAAAAAAAAGTATTATAAGCAAGAGTGATTACACTTTGTATTTCAGTATAAGAACATAGAGTCTTCTAGAAGTTTTAACACAGTTCTTCTGATTCACAAGGTCCCTGTGAAATAACTTTAATAGATAAATGAAATTAGAAATGTGTCTTGTATGCCTGTCTTGTTAAGCTGCTATGAGCTGCTTTAGTGTTTCCTCTTCCAGAAGCTAATTTTCATTTATAATTCCAGGAATAGAAATCTGATATACAGTAAAAATTATGTGGATGTAAACATCAAAGCAAAAATTTTGACAAATATAGGCAAGAAAACTTCATCCAGAAAAGATGTCGATCAGTGTTAGTGCTTGCTAGTAAACAGTCTCCTAAGAGATCTAAAAGCTTCTTCCTCCTGCCTCAGCTAACCCTGTAAGTCCATGTGTGAGGCATCAGAGCAGCTTCATGGATCAACTGATAAGACCTACTGCCAGCCAGCTAAAAATGATGAATGAGAACACAAGAAAAAGCAATAATTATATTTCCTGTATTCTGAAATTTGGAGATGAGCTATCATTAGATGTACAAAACTGACCCAACTAATCAAATTCTGCCACTAGCAACAAAAAGGGCTTATGAGGAGAATGTTCAGTTAATCATTGTTTACCAGACCCCATTTGGTAACAGTTAAATAATGTATGCAAGATTGGAAAGGTCCAGAAAGTCTTAGTCAAAGTTCATTCTAGGTCTCAGACTTTGAGATGTTAAAACCCTTCATCCAGTGAGTGAATTGCTCATCATCTGTGTACAATACATGGTTCACTGGCTGACTTATCATTCTGAGAAGGAAATCCATTTGTAGGCTGTAAATTACTAAGCTGAAACTTCCATGTTGGTAGCTTTCAATGCACTTCGTTTCAGGAATGCTGACAAAAAAATCCAGGCTGATGCATCTTCTTTTACTATAAAATATGTGTTACAATTTAGAAATATTGATGAAAAGTGAAAATCAATTTCTTCTGTCATACCTTTGTGCAGACGCCATCTGAAGAGTGATATGCTGCAGTTCTAATCTCTCTTCCATTTTGAAGCATCTATGGAAAAAACCAAGTAGGTAAAACATAATGGCCAAAGGAAAAAAAAAAGAAGGAAAAAGAAAGAAGAGAAATTTAATAATACATGCTTGTGGTGTCACTATGCACTTCTCCAGCAAGAAGTCTGGCATATTCTTTTTTATTTGGTGCCAGATCCATCACCCACTTAAGTGAAGATACAGGCTATTACTTGCTTCAGTAGGAGCTGGAACAAACCTGCAAATTGCAATTGTCAGGGTCTTTCTTGCTTTGTGGTATCCAATATCAGCAGGTATTAAAGAGATTCAGCACTTTGAAGGCATTTTTACAGCATGAAGATAAAAATAAATTACTGAACACTCATTGAAGAGTGCAACGTTGCCCTATAACTGCATGTTCTGATAAACATTAATTTCAAGACAGAACATTTGAAGATCTTGAAGGTAACTTGGAATTTAATCTCAAAGAATTCACAGAAATACACAAAAGTTTATTTGGGCTAGAAAGATGTAAAAAGGGCCCAATATAAATGGATGAATAAATAGTAAATTCTACTCTCAATTTATGCATTTTAAGAAACATGTAATTTTGGGAAAGTAATGTTTTCATCTCCTATTTTTAGTGTGCTTAAATTCAACAATCTGTTTCCTCTGGATGTATTTTAGTTTGATTGTTTTCAGAAGGTGCACAATATTTTATGAATGTTCTCAAGGCAGAAAATTTCAACTTTCCATTTTAAATCTGAAAAAAATCCCCAAATAAAAGAGATGGAGTAGAAGAGGTTGAAACACATATATGCATCGTCTGCCTTTGATCATTTTCCAGCTTTACACAGGAAACCATCAAAAATAAAATAAACTCAACCAATTCTCCTTCCTTCCTTGTTTTTATCTATCTATTTTTCAACCCACAAACTAAAGCTGTCTTTCTTGTCTGCTCTAAAATTCCACTTACATGCAGTAAGAGAATACAGTGGTTAATTCAGAGATTTTAAAATGTAAAAACCAAAATATGTCATGGCTGCAGCTACACTTGCTGTCCATCTCCTCAATGATTCACATCAACCATGTACAAAAATAAGTGGCCCTGACCTTTCACTGTTTGGGGGCAAAATGTCCCAGTACTTCCTTTACAAAACATGGGGAAAATGCCAGAAAGACCAGCAGGACTCCCCAGATTAGTTGCTTTGCTTCTCTAATCATCACCAGTGTGTCTCTGCACACTGATTAAGATGTCTTAAATCAGCCAATTGTCTATTGCCAAAGGTGTGTATATACAAAATAAATATATACAATATATAATAATAAAAATGATCATTTTTTTTTTCTTTATGGTTTACATCTCCAAGATAATAGATTTTTATTTGATATTTATCTTCAGCCAAAAGCCAGTGCAGCTGGACTCCCACACTGATCTACAGATTCCAAATACATTTAAACAAGGCAGTGTTTACAGAAGAAGTAGAAAAGACATGAAGATTTTCACAGCACTTTTCTTCACCTGAACTTGTATAAGCTTTTGTAAGCATGAGTGCAAACTGTTATATAAGATCATACAGCTGAAGTTTTTGGTTTAGAGATCAGTACAGCCTCTTGTTTTATTAGCTATCATTCTGTTTGCAGCCCTTTTCTTGTCACCCTTTTCATTCCTCTCCTGTAAGTGCTTTCTAATATCTAGAAGAGGTGTTTTATGGAACTCTTATAATATATCCATTGCCTCTCTTACATGTATCTTCCTTCCTAAGGTAAAATAATCTGAGCCTCAGATCCCAAAATGTATCTTAAATTTTCTGTACTATGTAAAAATCACATGAAGGATAAGATCATTGGAACTCTGCTTCTTCCAGTCAAAGAAATATGAAAATAAATGTGATGAAATGGGCCTTTCAAAAAATCTTTTTGAGTCTTCTAGGGAATATTTCAATACAGACCACAGACTCAAGGAAATAGGTTGCTTACAGCACTCTCCTGCCAAGCCTTGGCTTCCCAGGCTACCTCTCATTCCAAAGTCACAGCAGCATACAACAAATCCCATGTCTTCTATGAAGGAGAAAGAATGCGAGTGTGTGTGTGTGTTTGGGGGTGCAGAGGAGGAAGATGGAATGGTAGAAAGAAGAGTTTTCTTATCTCTAGAACACAATATTGAATGTGTTTACTATTTCCAAGTGTGCCAGGACCCAAACCCAAGGAATTTTTTCCTAAACTGTCCCATGACATGACAACTGAAAGAAAAATCTTAACAAATTAAGGAAACACTCAAGAGTTGTCACACAGTTACATTTAAAATGCTTTCTAATTAAGAATCTAGAAAGGGAAATCGTGTTCCAAAAGGTGGTTAGATCTTGAAGTATTTCTTTTTCTTCTTCTCCCCTCTCTATATTTTTCATATTTTGCTGCAGCTTGTCTGATTTACAGTCTTACTTGAACAATAAAACGCGGTCATTGATTTGGATTATTTTCATTATTATTTTGTTTTATTTTTGCATTTACCCCCACAAGCCTAATTAACTCCTGCTTTGTTGGAAAGCCAGCTGTATGTACAAAGTAGGTTACAAACATTTTAATAATCACTCAGTGGCTGCATGTGGTATTTATTTAAAATGCTGTCTTATATAATACATATTCTTGTTTTGATAGCACAGAATAACATGTGCTTTGAACAAAAGATTAAATTCCTACTTATAACCCAATACTTATAGCCTGATTAAATTCCTACTTATAATTATTTACCTCACACATAATATTTACCTATAACGTTTTTCCCTAATCATGGATATCAAGTAATTTTTCTTCAGGTGATCTGTGCCAAAGAAAGTTACAAAGCTCCAGGCTGAGAAACATTTGCGGTTATGATTCTTCAGAATGGAAGTGAATGAGCTCAGGAATTGCTACAAAAGGGAAAAGATGTTAAGAGTCAAAAACATAGAGTGAAATTTGTTCACTGGAATTTGTTTGAATTGTTAAACTGGAAGATCACAAAGTCGGAAGTAAATTGAGGCCTTAAATTTTGAGGAATATAAAGTAGGAGAGAAGCATTTCTTACATCATTTTGTTTCTATATCTATGTAATTCAGGAGCAACAAAGACCAGAAAGAAATTATAAAATTAATAAAACCATGCTCAAAACTTCAAGTTCGTACAAACCTTTCAAAATCCACAATAGCTTTGACTTTGCTTCTGTGGTTTCAACTAGATGACATACTTCAACTTGACACTAGAGAAGATTAGAGCAATGATTCCAAGAACAGAAACACATTTCCCTAAGAGCAATTATTTAAAATTTATGATTATGGGTATATTCTTTTGATACTTCCGTATGAAAAAAATGCAAATATTAGATAATCTTAAATATTAGCACCTATAATAACAAAATACTGCATTTCAGTGAAAAACACCTATCATTTATAGTTAGTTCATAAACTTGATAAACTGTAACTACAATATAAGTCATTAACTCCTTTTATTAAGTAAATAAGTGTCCTGGTCTAGGACAAATTTGGGAGAAAACCTCCAAAGGGGGCCTCTCCAGNAAAGCAAGAGCAAAGCAAAGCCAGAGCCAAGCAAGAGCAGAGCCAGAAGCAAAAGCAAAAGCTGCACTACCTACTGCCGTGTCTCTGTGTCCCACCAGCCACTGGGGGAGTGAGCAGACTGATAGCAAAAACCAAAACAAAACTTCACTCTTCAAGCCAGTCTTGAAGACACAGAACATAATATCCAGCGTAAACAGAACACATGATTTGGGATACAAGCACTGTAACATCACCCTAGGACAATAAGATATTTAAAATTTGGGCACTGGAGTGAGGGATGCACAGAACTCCCCAGTTCATGCTCTGTGTGCTGCAGCTAATGAGTTTTTTCAACGTCATGGGATATGCATGAACTTAATTCCATGTCCCTTTGCTTTATTTTTATTACTTTAAACCTTATTCTGGCATTGATTTTTAAACAGAACTCTCCACAGAAGCCAACAGGACGCTGCTTGGATATTGATGATATCATACAGCCTTATGTATTCCGTTATTCGGTGGCAGAGATGGACTGAACATGTTAAAAAGGGTGAAAATATCAGCAGGCAGGCTTCATAGACAAAAAAAACCAAATCTCCATTCAACCAATGACTTCTGCCAGTAAAAGGTGAAGTAGGTTTTCCCTGCCTCTCCAAGGGGAGCTTGAAGTTCAAGTAAGGAGAAATTAAAATCACATCCCCATGGCTGACAGGCGCTGCTGCAACCCTATTCCCCAGGTACAATCTTCTGAAGAAAGAATGGGCTTTATTATTACATTAATATACTCCATTACTAACCCTTCATGATTCTGTGAAAATAATAAGCATTTCATACTTGTGAGGGCATGCGTGCATTTATACCTTTTGTTCTTGGCACACTGTAGCCATCATCTTGCACTCAGCTGAGAAATACCCAGAAACCTCAGAAACCTTTGAAAATGAGGCATTGGATAGTATAGAATTAACAGGAATAAAATCAGCTTTGATCCACTTAAGACACTTAAGATCGTGAATGGCAAGGGATAGTATTCGTTTATCCACATTTACAATGCAGGTTTCTTAACTTCTGTAGAAGAAAGCTTGAAAAATGCATAAAGTACAGGACATTTATAGGGAAAAGACAACATAAATAATACAACTTCTCTGTAATGGTCATAAATTGCATATCTGTGACTGGACATGAATCTAACAGAATCCAATTTTTTAATGGATTGAGTGGGGTAATTTATATTTTAAGGGAGAAAAAGATACATAGTGTACCATCTTAATCTCTCAGACCAACTTCAAATATGGCCAAACTAATTTCCCTTCCTAGAAACTGTCCAAACCTAATCATATCACTCTTGCTCTCCCACCATCCATATAACTTCAGCTCAAAGAAACATTAATTTGTCCAGAAGAGGTAATATTTAACATATAAAATTTAGTGAAAATAAAACTAATGTACAATCCTTTATACAAGTAGCAGTGCTTCTGGGAGGGTAAGGGGACTAGATGTGGAAGAGCAAATATCATGTCTGGGAAAAAAAAAGCACCAATCTAAACTAAAATAAAATTTTCCACTATGCCCTCACATGGTTCCTCTCTGATTAGAGCAAGTTTCTTTTTAATATTAGGTGCTTAGTAACAGAAAAGAATTTGTAATAACATTTCTCACAGATGAAGCATCCGCTTTTTCCTTTCAGGAAGAAACATTTTCTTTTACCCAGCACACATTTTAATTGCCTAAGATGCAATTTCCCTTATGAATAATTTGAATACAGCTGACTTTTTGGCTAAGCAAATTTCCTTCAGAACTCAAATGATGTGTGCACTGTGAAATATGGAAAACCATGTGGCAGGGTAGCAGAAGCAAAGTGATGAAGTATAGCATTAATTTTAATATCATTTAAGAAGTCACCAAGGTTCATATTCTGTCAGTGACACGTGCCTCTGACCAGATGTGTAGCCTACATTTTAGTTCACAGCCACAAAACATTCCTCCACAAAGCTCCCTTCACATCATCCCACTTAATATCAGCTTTGCCATTTCAGACCCTCTCTCAGTACCTCATAAGGGCTCTAAAAAAAGATCCACTGCAAAGCGGAGTTTGGCTATAAAGCTTTGTCTCTTCATCAGAGAATTTGTTACTGTCTTCCCCTCATATCCAGCCCTCATGGGGCCGTGTGCTTCCAACTTAGCATATAAATAACTCATTGAAGTCACTATGTCCTGAAGTGGGAAAGCAAGATTTAGCAGCTAGAATTAAAATAATTTTATTTTCTTTTGGCTAAAACATAAAAAACCGGAAAAAAAAATATTTTAAATTATCTAAAGAAATACATTCTTTTCTAGTGCAAGTTACAGGTGTGAATTTTCAATAAATAACGCAAGATATCACCTGAGAGTCATAGATAACTTACAACAACTAAAAATTAGATCAAAATTTCCATTAACAGAATCAAGCTGTAGTCAAATGTTGGGTTTAATGATGCTGCAGGGCCCAAACAGGACTAATAAAGCAGATTTGTTGATATTGTCACCGTATATAATTTGGAAATCCATTTTCTCATCCTAAAAATGCACTCGATTAATACTTTGTAGAAGCTGTATTAGCTGCCAGTCTAGTACATAAATTAAAATACTAATTACTCTTTATTTGGAAAGTGGTTTTGTTGTTTATTTTAATGTTAGAATTATTTCACTAAGAGAAATTTTATTTTACAAGGACTGTGTTGGGAAAACTTGTCTGCTATGGGAAATAAACAAGTTGCTTGTATACCAACATAAACTATCTCAGCTGATGAGTAACCACTAACCATAACTTAATATAATTTCAGATTATTTGCATTTTCACTTGCCCGTAGCAGCCAAGCCATCTGTTACACCTTTTTTTGTTTTCTATTCTCTTTAAAAATAGCAAAGTAAACACTTTTTATCTATGCCTTTTTAGTTGTAAGACAGTGTTTAGCTAAACTGTACCAATGAGCAAGAACTAAAAAATTCAGCAGTTTCTGATGTCTCCTCCAAATGCCTGATACAAGATTTTAGTTCACTGGACCAGATGCATACACAAACTAATCTCTGGCAGATGAACACAAGTTCCTTGAAGTTTATCTTCAGTGTGTTTTAAAATAGTCAGCTTTTTATTTTTTTCCTTGTATTTTCAGATACAAGTAAAATCAACTAAACCTGCTAAAACTTTATATTAAGCTCCTTTATATAACAATGACTCATGATTAATGTACTCTTCAGTAGAAAAGATCTTGCTTAATAGAAAGGAACCAACAAAAACAACCTGCTTTGATAACTGAAATAGTCATGTTGCTTAAAAAGAAATGTTCCCTTCCTGTAGCAAGCAGCAAAACCCTTGTAAGAAAATGAGCTCTCAGGTCTTAGTCATTTAACCCCACATAACACTGAGCATGGTGAATTTTTCCCAAGAGGCTCTTTCTGATTTTATGTGATGTGTACTTCTTAAGACAGAAAGAAAACAAGAAAAACAACAAATAAAAAACCACTCAAACAAAAAAAAAACCCTGAAAACAAAGGAACAATAACAAAAAACACCCCAAACAAATAAAACCAAAACAAAAAACCCTAAAACCCACAAAACCATCAAAAATCTCGCACCTTTCTCCCTATCCTTCATTTTTCTAGTGACATTGTGCTGCTTGACTGACATGATCTCATTCTATGATGTTTAGTGGATGAGGGAAAGGCCATGGATGTCTCTATCTGGACTTTAGCAAAGCCTTTGGCACCATTTGCTGCATCATTTTCCTGGAGAAACTGGATTCCCAACATGTGGGCAGGTGTAATCTTTGCTGGATAAAAACCTGGCTGGTTAGCCATTTGCACCGGGGAGTGGTGGTGAAAGGTGCTGCATCCAGCTGGTCCCTGGTCACCTGTGGAGTGCCCCAGGGAGCTGTCTTGTTTAGCATCTTTATTGACAACCTGCAAATTTGACCTTCACACCCTTTATTGACCCTCAGCAAATTTGCAGGTGACACCAAGTTGGATGGGGATGCTGATCTTCCTGAGAATAGGAAAGCGCTCAACAGTGCTGGGTTAATGTTTTGATTTGATTGTTCTGAAGGTCTTTTCCAAGCTAAAAGACTCTATAGTTGGGTCATGGGATTTCAAAGAAATACGCATTAAAACTTGGAAAATGTTTCCTCTCTGGAGAACAGCACTAATTAATTCATTAGTGATGAAATATATTAGTGATGAAAAATGTCTATGTATTTAGGTCTATCTTCTGGTTAGGGAAATCTTCTCTGGGTGCTGGAGAGCAAACTATTCCCAGAAATTGATACATAAAAGCATCTCTCTGTTGGGAGGAAGTTTAGCAAAACTCGGAGGGAGAAAAATTAAATGAATTCCTAAACTGTTTCTTAGTGTAGACAGTTTTCAATATTTAATAGGCACATTGAAGTTGAAAAGAGGACATAATTTCTTTTTTTTTTTGTCCTTTAAAATCATAATGATGAGGTCATTTTCTTTTTACTGAGAACCTTAAAAAGAAATCTAAGATCCTGAAATCTATAACTATACATATTTAGAACAAAAATATTCTATCTCTACCATTGGAATCTAAATATAATTGATTTTATTAACATTTAGAGTGTGCTAAGATCAGGGAACACCCATGAAAACTGCGGGAAATTACACAAGTAACAGCTTGAGGGCCCCAAATAAATTCTCTTAAAATACCAGACTGAAGTAAAAGCAGTACAGAAAAATCTCTCCACCCAATATTAATTTGACTTGAGGGAATGGCATGTGTTGTGGAAATCATCAGAAATCACTAGGGATCACATGAGTCTAGACTCATGAAAGCAGATTCCTAAGACACAGATCCTATACTGAGAAAATCTAGTCCAAGAGCTGCCAGTTTAGCAGCAAGGCTGCATGGAGTAGCTGCAGCCTCCACAGATATCCCAAGTCTCCCAAAAGGTGTTCAACCCTTAATGGCATGTCTGAGAGGCACGAGAGTAGATAAACCCACCAGCCAGGACTCCCAAAGCCCTAAGGTTCTGACAATATCATGGAGATGCAAGATCACATCTAATAGCTTATGGCAGGCAGAGCAGCTTGTTTGCCTTGCTTAATAAGGTGCAGCAAGTATAACTTACTATCTTATAAATCCCAAGAAAATTTCACTGAATTCTCCAAGGGGAAGCCCTTCACTAGTATAAAATATATCAGATTTGCACTTATTTAGTACTATCTTATTCTTTTCTAATTTACAGAACAAACTGACTCCTCTGTCCTAGAGCTGAGACACACTGCCTGGTACATGTGTATCCCTTTGAAAATTAGATCAGCACTTGGGGCTCTCCATTTACTAGGGTGTTATCCAAGCATTGCTCCTTTCATTGCTTAGTTTCTTAATGTTATTCTTTTTATCACTGACAAGCATTTTATGCCACTGTGGATGAGCTACAATGTTACAGTGGAAACTTGCACAGTGTTTGTCTTGGTTTGGTCTTAAAGCCAGCCCAGTAAAAGTTGACAATCACTTTGAACTAAATCTACTTTAAAATACAATTGTACAAGAAAAACGGTTGAATTTCAAAGGACCACCAAAGAGGAAGGGAAAACTTTTGCCTGAAACATAGGTTAAGCAAGCAACTAGAATAAAAGGAGAATGAAATTTGTTGTAGCCACGTACAGTGAAATAGTGTGGAGATGTTATTATAAAATACCAGATATTTTATGAAATGTACATTTTAACCCCACTGAATATAAAAAAAATTTCACTTGCAATTTCCGAGCTGCTATTTCTCAAAGCGAAGTAAAAAGACTTTATGTGTTCAGATTTTTTTTTCCTTTCTTTTTTCACCATTTCTGCAGATGTTTGCTTTTAACCAGCCTAACCAAACTGACTTAGATAATTCCTAATTTACAGAACTATAAGCCTTTCCCCTGAGCACCATCTGGTTTTTTACAGGCAGCAGCTCTCTTTAAAGTGTGATTTATTCTGAAATCTGAAACTTTGCAAAGCATCAAATCTTTGCCTCAAACCTGGAAGTTCTTTAGTTCTTTTTTCCCACACCCTGGCTCCTAGCAGAGTTTTTCTGTTCCAAAGGAAATAAAAGTACTGTCTATAAAAAACTAGTTTCTAAAATTTCTTGTACCAAATCTATATAAGGTCTTTATACTAATTTTGGCAATAATACACTGTCTTGTTCATGATTGTGAGTGTTATCACCTTTTATTTTCTAGTCCCTTCCCACCTATATAAAGTTGTAAGAAAAATATGAGTCTAGACTAAACAAAATTTTAAAAAAACACCTTATATTATCCTGTAATACTAGTGGAACATAAGAAAACCAGACTCCAAGTATGAAAAGAAAAATAGAGGAAGAATATTTTGCTTAAAAATCTGCAGAATAAAAAGGTAAAACCAAGAGATATTAGGGAGAGAAGAAAAAAAGTCTTTCCAGAATAATACTATAAGAACATAAGACAGAAACTTTAAGAACTTTAAGTGATATTCTAGGTTCAAGTAGTGTATTCAGATGATCAAAGGGATGACTTTAGAGTTGGCAGCTGAAATTTAAGAGAAGATTGTTCTTTTTAAGAGAAATTATCTTCTCTTTTTCTTCTTAGTTTAGAAAACAATGCACATGGAAAATCAAGTTTTACTGCAGGTTAATTAATCCATCAGTCAGAACTGACTGAATATAAGTTGGATAGGACTCCAGAAGGTCATCCCATCCAACTTTCTCCTATAACATGGATCTGACTGCACAGACCCTTGCCCAGCAGATTATTGAGCATCTTGCAGGACAAAGGTGAGATTTCCACATCTCTAAGCAGGTTCCTTTGCTATTATAAGTTTGGAGAGTCTTTCATTTCTTTTCTCACAGCATTTGTGTTCCCATATTCTGGCCCTTTGTTAAGAAGGTGCTATGATAGGTTTCATCAGCAAAATGAGAAGTCTTCAATGTCAACTGCCAATGGCAGTAAATCAAATCTTTTGCCTGAACACACATGCAGACAGTACATGTACATAGGCAGGTGTGATCACAGTGTAGAACAAAAGGTGACAAACAGTCTGTTGGGTAAAGTCCAGGCTGGAAGGGGGTCAAGTGGAAAGTGTCGCTGTCCATCGTGGGCAGATTGAGACTAGGTGAACTTTAAGGTCCCTTCAAACACTAGCCATTCTATGGTTCTCTAATAAATCACAGCTATGATAAATCACACCTATGCATACTCCATGTGTTCCCAGCCAGACCTTTGGAGGATAAAAATATGCTTCTGTAAGTATGTGCACAGGATGTTTCCTTCATAGGTTGGATGAATTGAAAGCATACATTAAGATCTTTCTGGAAGCTAACATGGTAAAGCACTGTTAGTCAACAATATTCTCCTACAGCAACCTCAGTCTCTCCTAGATAAACTTTCAACCTTAGCTATATTTTCTGTTTATACTAACTAGCTTGTTAGCTAGTTATATATATAGAGTTATATATTAATTTTGAATTATCATACTTTGGCTTCATGAGACAGCTGTTTACAGTGAGATGACCTTTATCAAAATTGTAGGACATGCCGACAGCATAAGCAAACCAGCCTCATCCTGTGAAAGAGCAGGGTACAGATCACTTCCACTGGTGTTTCTTGCATAAGTGTCCCACCTAAGGATGAGAATTAGCATGTGAAATTGTTTGGACAATATGCCTTAACTCTCTGTTCTAGCTCTGTGACTGAAGTACTAGCTCCTTCCTCTCACAAGTCTTGTAACTCAAGTATAAATATACTGATAGGAGACAGGAGCAAATTTTCCCCATGACAATTCACATATTCTCACAGCTTTAGTACACTCTTGTAAATACTTGTTACCAAAAAAAAAAAAAAAAAATAGAGCGCTCTTTGAACTGGTTGAGGTTCTAGAGCTTTAGGGGAAAAAATAATCCACTTTAAAAAAGACATAAACTTTCTGTTAATGGACTAATGGGACTAATGACAGCAATGATTGGAATGGGCCCAAATTTGAGAAACACCTTTTCTAATCAGAAAGGGGGCAAATTTGCACACCAAAGAGACAAAGTGACATCTGTCTTATTTCACATGCCAATGTGAAATAATTCCAGAGGAATATTTATTTGTTAGGAAGAAAGGTCTACTGGAATAGCAGAAATCAGAAATGAAAACTAAGATCCACCCAAGAGGTATAAATAAAATGCAGCAATATTAAATATAAAACAAATAAAGACACATTAAATAAGATGTATATTCTCTATTCCTTAATAGAAGCAGAGCAATAAACTACATAAATCCAAGACCAGCTAAAAACTAAAGTATGTTCAGTATATTTACAATGACATAACAGGCAAATATTGTTAGAAATCAAGATACTAACCTTGATCAAGAAGTACACATCAATTACAGGAAACTGACTCAGGCACATCATGCGTGAAAGACATCTGCACGTAGCTCAAATTGTGTGACTTACCACAATTTACAGCAGCTCTAAACATTCAGCCAAGGTAAAGCCATTTTTACACATAGTACCTGGAGAGCCCAGCCATGGCAGCACTCTCCTGCTACCATTACCATTTCTGTCTGAGAAGGAATTTCTGTTACAGCAACAAATGCCTCCTGGAACTAATTGGCACTCATTGTCAATCTCAGAGCAGAGACTAATGAAGCACCTTTTGAGCCTGAGAGCTTCAGAAGAGGTGGTCTCTCCAGCACAGAACAGAGACTCTGTAATGAGGCAGGATAAGGATGATTCCTCTGCTAATGCTCATTCCTTACCTGTCCTTACTGTAAAAAAATGGGATTCATCCATATGTTTAAGGAATCCAGGGAGCCCCTGTGTAAAACAAAAAGTGGTAACACTGCAGTTCACTGCTCATAGGGACAAGGATCACAAAGAAAGGGAACAAACATGCTCTTACTGCAAATTATCTCACACTTCATGCATTTCATTGCTTGGAAAAACTATTTGTGATCCAGCAGGGAATAAGTCTGAACAGTGGTAACAGCAAAGGACTGATTCCTGGAAGTCACCACTGATATTCTATCCTAAAAAAGTAGTGTCTTTCTAAAAATTAAACACAATCTGGGGGACTGTCACTTGTATAACACCTGCTAAGTCTTGAGATACAATTTACATAAACAGAGAAATTCTTACTGCAGAGCTTTGCTCAGTCAGTCAAGCTGCTATTTGGAAAGAAATAACAAAACAGTTAAATGAACTAGCATCTTTATCAAGCATCGGTATATTCCTACCAGATGACTTCTTTTTATGTGGACTGCAAATAAAAATGCATCAAGTTGGCAGGCTCCTTTAAATTAAGGGAATGCTCTGACTGCTGGACTACAGTCTTCACCTATGCTACATGCTGAAGTGCTCAAAATACAGGACAAAGCCTTTAAATAACAAATCTACAAAACTAAGAGACCTAGGCAGTCTGGAGGCAGTTTAATGGGCTTAAGCCAGAGCTCTTCAGCAAAAAAGGTTTATAAAGGATGTGTTGTTGAACATGAGGCTATTGCTGCAGTCCATCTACTTTTCAAATGTTTTCAGACATAATAGTTTCTTCCATCTGTTAGCTGGAAAAGTGAAATTAGATACTCTATAGTTATTTTGGATAATCCCAACAAGCATGTTCAGCACTTTGCTTTGTATTCAGTATGTTTGGGATTACATACTTGTTGGCAACCTGATATTAAAATATACTTCTGCTGCTGTAAAATTTTTGCTACAATGAATATTAGTTTTGTTAATAATTATTATGATTACTGTGTTATAACGCAATTTCTTTTCCTTCCCTCTATCTATTCAAAAAGGTGTTCGGCAGGGCTTTAAAAAAGACTAAGGTAGTGACATACATAATTCTCCCTGAAAAATGACAAAGGGTTTGTCATCCAAGTGGTTAAAAGGCAGACCTCCAAATTAAAATACTTTGGAGACACGCTGAGAAAATGACATTTACCAAAGCTAAATTGTCATTTTGGCACACATGACTAAAGGGTTGAAAATCTGTGCCAATTTCTGCTGCAGCATCTGACACAGGTTTATCTCCCTTTCTCCTGAGATGATGTGCAGCTCGGCAGCTCATGGAATCTCTTTGACAACATTTTCATGGCAATTGCAACTATGATTTAGGAACATGGTCTACTAATCTGCTGCCTCTATATAACACAAAAGCAAGGAAAAACCTCTCTGAAGTTCTTTGAGAATTCTTCTGAATCTCTAGGATTCCATGTGTTGCTTTTTGCTTGTTCTGACAGTAAAGATAATTATAATCATTTCTGAGTTGTGAGATCAACCAATATTTTCCTCTCCTACACTTCACTTTCACCCTTTTGTTCCTTTTAGCATCTTCTACAGCACCTCTAGACTACATTTGAGTTTGCAACCCATCAGTATTGTTCTATACTGAACATTTCCAGAATCAGATGAGAATAATCACAAAATTGCATCTATAGCTTGGCAAGAAAAGCTGAAGATTCCCTGGTGTTAGGGCCTCAGAATATCAGTTGGTCTAACTACATGTTTTCATACAAGTAATAGTATAATATCAGTTTTCCTCACAAAGACAGAAGCAAAGATTTTTAGGTATGAGTACTTTTCTACAAGAACCAAATTTCATTATAGATAACTTTAATCCATATAAGTCTATATCATAAATTACATTTCCATTGTCCAAATTTCAGCGTAAAGGAGAACTGGAAAAGGTCAGGACTTCTTTAGCACCCTTCAAAACATACACTGTTTAACAAACTTTA
>VWYI01006482.1:0-22148 GCA_013399455.1 Anthoscopus minutus | reverse complement strand
CATTATTTTATATTTATATTTATATCATTACATTTGTAGTCCTGGGATTGAGCATGGAGCTGATACCAAGTCTTTGTGACTCTATCAGTCCATTTCAAATCCTTCCACACCAGAGACTTCTGTAGTATGACCCAGAGGGGGTCAGTAGCTGTTATCTGTTGCTGTAAAATAAAACATGCTTTACTTCTTAGAATTTCTTTGTTAATTTAGCAGTTGTAAAGGATTCCATACATTGTATATGAGTGTGTACAAAAATCCCACCTAACTGGTTTTGCCTCTAAAAATTCAGGTCTTAATAATAATTTTGGGGAAGGAAACAAGACTCTGACAATAGGGGGAATATTTCAGCCCTCAGAATTATCCCAGAGTTAGGATAGAAGTTAGAAGATTTTATCCAGTCAAAATTTTAGTTATTCCACTCACCAAATAAAGGGGGTAGAGGGCTGTCCCTCTCATCCTTCATAGTTCATAGTTTCTTAAACTTTGCAATGCTTGTAGCATTTTTAGGGAATTCTGCTGAATTCCTTAAGCTCCAGTGCCAGCTCTTGAACTCCACATTGATTTTCCTTAAGTGTCCTCAAATAAAACATATAAAGCAGGCCTGCTTCTGAAATTCATGTTCCTGCCAGACACCATTCCTATGATATATTGCAACAATACATCAGAGAAAAGCAGCCCTGGTGAGCTATTGCAGTAATGCTGCACATTCTTGTAGAAGGAATGAACAGGAACTCTAAACTGAGAACTTGAGCAGCTTTTTGAAGTTGTCTTCTAGCAAAGGCACTAACACTTATTGTGTTTGTCAAAAGATCAAATGCTAAATGTAACATTTTGTGTGCTGCTGGTGTACTGATTGGTGATAAGTGCGATTCTACTTTCTAACTGCAGGGACAAATTACAAATATTCAAGGTTATTTACAGAGTTCTGTAATTAAGGGCTAAATACACACTGATATTGAAAATATGCTTTGCGTTTAGAAAGAGAAATAATTTTTTTTTAAGCTCATTTTCTCTGTTGTCATTTAAATCAGAAAAGAGCAAATAAGTGTTACCTATCAAGAGGTAATGAAAACTGGGCCATTAACATCTGAAATTTATAGTGTAATGAGGAACAGCTTCTGTGTCATATTCTATTTTCCTAAATATGGTACTCAACAATACCATATTTCTCCTTGATGACGTTTTCACCTGGATTTTTTTTCACTGAGGAAAGGAGTGTGTCTTCCATTGAAATCACCTTTTCTCTACAATTTTATCTCTTTAATATCTTTTTTCACTGACCTGAAAAATGTTGAGCCTTGCCTTAGAGTCCTGCCAGTCTCCCTCCTGTGCTCACAACAGCTGAGTGTGGGTGGGTGGTTCCTGCAGTGATCCCTTGTGTTGTTGCCATGGCTCCTCCAGTTTGGGCTCTCAGATGCTTGTAACTTACCAATGGTATATTGAAATATCAGCAAATTCACACAGCCTGAAACCTGTGTCTTCAATCTGTGCTCCTGCTGTATCAGAACATCAGAGATTGCTGTTGTACTCTGAGCTGTCCCACAGCAAAGAAATATTTCTCATCATACCCCACTGCACTGCAGTCGGTGCTGATGGCTGTTCTGCCTGAGCATTTGGGTCAGTATGGCACAGCTGTGGCTTTGTACCAGAAGGATAAATACTCACTTCTAGCCTCTGCCTCCACTCATTAAAGAAGTGACTACGAAACTACATTTCCTTTTGAGATATCTTTGATATGGACAGGTTTTCTACATTTTGCTTTCCATCTGGAGCTCAGCTCTGCTTCCTTCAGGCCAAGCATGTGGGTGTTGGTGTTCCACATCCCAGGTACTTGCTCTTGGCATACAGCTTCCTAAGAGGGATCTCTTCTTTGTTTTGGCAAGCAGTTGTATGATGGACCCAAGAAATCATTTCTGGACACAAGTTCCATCGAAACTTGTACGCACTCATATGGTTCTGAACTACTCAGACAGGGCTTTTGCAGAGAAAATGAGCTGCCAATGATGTTTAAAGACATTTTAGCATCAGTGCTTTGGATTATTTGACCTGCTAGAACAGCTATATTGCACTGAAAACTTGTGAAATTTACAATGAGACTAAGGGAGAACTCTAGGTGTGGTCTTTTCTGTGTCTCTACAGTCAGCTTTTCTGGGTCCTAATGACATTTTTTGTTTCCTACCCAACAGATTTCTTCATAATCTCTTCCTCTCTTTCAAAGTATAAAGGAGAAAAATAAAGAAGATGAAAGCTTACTTTTTAAAAGAAAATAACTTAGAAGGCATAGTCTTACTTTTTTGGTTTTTTTATTTCATTTTTACAAGAAAATAACTTAGAAGACATTAGCCTTTTTTTTTGTTTCCTTCATTTCATTTTTCTTGGACAACCACCTTTTCTGGCTCTCTTCCAACCTCTCTATCCATGTTATAACAAAATGTTGCACAGTCTCTTATGGTTCAGACCAATTATTTCTGTTGAGAGAAGGATATGTACTTTATGCAGCATGTGTATGCAAACCGAATGTACAAGGCAGCTGAAAAATAGCTGAATAAAACTGCCCCAAGGATACAGATATCTGAAGGTGTGGAAATGACCTAAGATGCTCACTTACTCTTATAGCTAGAAATTTTAAAACTCATGGCAGCTATTTTCTGTGAGACAGCCAATCTGCCAGCTTGAAATTAACTTCAAGATTTTAATAAAACTATGGTAGTGAGGTCAGGCAGGTGCCACGACCTCAACTACAGCAGCTGCACAATCAGGAGGAGTCAGTTTGTCACCTCATGACTGGCTGGCATCAATCCTGGCTGGCATCCAATGGAAGAAGATTTGACTTCCAGTTGCCACCTGGTTTGCCACCCATTAGGTTCTCTGGTGAGTAGATGATGTTCTGATATTCTCTGATGAACCACAGCAAGTTCATCAAGGGAAAAATTACCCGTGTGTAGTCTGCACTGCCTTGGCCTCTGCTGGCTGATCTTGAAATAAGCTGAGACGTATTTGCTTGCAGGAGTTGTCTGTTTTGATTTGCAGTGTGCCTGCTCTTGGAAACAAGAAAGTTTTAAATCCCATGCTCGTTTTTGCATTACATGAAACATCAAGTCTGCTGTCAGTAGCAGTGATCACTGGAGCCAGGCCAGCTCCAAGAACAAGCACCATATAACTGCCCCTGAGCAGGAGTGGAGTGCAGCAAGAAATCTTGCAATGGACCCTCTGCCTTTAATCTATCTTCCTCATCCCTTTGTCTGGCTTAATTCCTGGATGTGGCCCTGAGGCTACCCTCCTGGGTGCAGTGAACATGGATCAATTTGGCTTACCTACACTTGGCTTCCTCTAAGCTACTTACTCACATGATTTTTGGTTAGAAGACAGATGTTTTTTGTATAATTCATTCTTTAGTTGCTCCTCTGCGGAAGGTCTTACTTTTTAAGGGTAAAAAGGACAGAGGCAAGCAAGCACATGCAGAAACTGTACCTGTGTAAAATATTAGCTATTTCTTGCTTACAGTCTGCTCTGAACTGGTTGTGTGCTTGTTGTGACCTTGCTGGAGCCACAGGTTGAGTGGGGAGTGCTCTGGGACAAAGCAATTGCTGTGTGAGCTCTTGCTCTGTCAGAGATGCTCTGGGTCAAAGGCTGACAGAGCATGGCTGAAAGTGCACAGCACTAAAGGGGTAACACCTGAATTTCTTTTGGAAAAGCTTCAAAAGACATGGGGATCATGTGGCTGCTCCCTGAACACTGACTGCTCTCTGCTGTCCTTACCAATACAGATGAAATGGGATTTATACTTCCTCATCATCTCTTGGAACACATAGACACTTCCTTTTTGTACAGTAGTTTCCATTGATTAGTGATTTTGCCTTCTCATTCATATCTATATTGTTTCAATCATATTTATATATGTATCTGTGTTGTTTGGGTACTTCAAAGTTAATATATTTGGAAGAATATTTCAGATCAGAAAGATTTTAGATTAGAATCCACAGGCACAATCTTTATTAATTTTTTGCTTCAGGCTCTAGGTAAAAATGGAGCCTTACTATAATAGAAATTATGGGTGGTTATTACTCTTGATTAAAATTAAATTAAGCTGCAGTTGGCAACTAAAAAGATTAAATCATCACATAAAAACTGTCAGCCTTTCATTTTAAACATCTGTTAGTTAAGCGTGACAGTAGCACTGATGTGGAGTATTTGCCAGATACCTCATCAACAGCCACCTTTGTACCATCAGATAATTGAGACAATATGGTCTGAAGTGAATCATATTTCAAATAAGACTGCATCTCACACACTACATACAGCTTAGAAGTCTTCCTTCAGGTCAGATGTAAACAAATCCAGTATTTTAGGCTTATTTAATTCTTCAGCTACAGTGTTCTCTGGTGATAAGATGAAAACGTGTTTTTGTTATATCAGTATCCAATGTGTTGATGGTTGGGATGTAAAGGGTTTATCTGTCTGCTTTTTTCTTTTTTCTGGCCCAGGTTTGAAATGTCTGTAAATTCTGTAAATCTCTACAGGCATGCTGATATCAGTACACCAGACTGATTTTGCAGGCTGATTTTTTTTGAGACTATTTAGATGGTTACACGTTCCTGAAGACCTCAGACTTACACAAGTCAATATCTGAATTTCTGCCTGTGCCTCCTCTGTATCAGAGGAGGGTTTTATCCTGGTGCCAGGCATAAAAGGCTGTGTCAGCATATCCAGATACCTGCCCGAAGGAATCTCAAGGTAAAGAGAGCTCCTCAATATCTTGTGCTGTAAGAAAACAGTTCTGAAACTGTGAGTGCACTTGGGGGAACCCAATGTTGTAAGAAGAAAAATTCCAGTTCCAGCTATCATAATATTTAGACATTGATTTTGATCTCTTGAAGCTGCTCGTGAGAAAGGTCACACATTTTCACTGAGTGTAAAATTTAGAAAGTTTTTGATGTACAAAAGTGGAAATAAAACACGTCCCAGTCTTAAGCAGCAATTTAATAGTAATTTAAACTGAGAGTTTGTCCTCAGCCCTACTGCAAAATCTGTTATGAAGACAAGAAATCTTTTATTTTTAGGGCAAAAATGCAATGCAAAAATACTGATTCGATTTGAATTGACAATGTTTAAACTCAGACATGTTGATGGATGGAGGTGGGAGGGATCTCTGCAGCCCTGTGCTCACCTCACTGGGGATGTGTTGCTCCTACTGAATTGCTTCTACTGCTGCCCCCTACACCAGGCTCTTCTTAAAATGAATTCTTTATTTGGAAATATCTTGCCTACCATCACTGGGTTTATAACTTGTGCTGAACTGACAACTCAGCTGAAGCCTCTGGGTAATAAATATATTAATATCAGGGCATCAGAAATCTAGAGCATTTAGCTGGGAAACAATTGGTACTGTAGCTTTCAGAAAGGAAAGAAAGTTAATTAGCTTTTTGACAAAATAGTTTTTAAAGCTCAATACAGCACTGACTTCTTTGTTTGTTACCAACTAGCAACGAAAGCACAAAGGAAAATAATTAAAGGCACTGAGCAGTCATTAGAAGTTCCTGCACTTCAGCATTGAGCTCCATTGTCAGTGCTCAGTGAGAACTGGCTGCTCTCCTCAGTCAGCAAGATGAAGGTCAAGTGGAAATGGCACTTTTGGATGCTTTCTGAGAGTAATTTGCCACTTCTACGGCTGCCAAAGTTTCACATTCTGGTTGCTATGCTTCATTTAAGAGATCAAATCTATAACACAATATTTTATATTAAAATTTTTGGGAAAAAAATCCAGTGCAGCACAGGGAATAATTTTATTTAATAATGTGATTTATTAAAATTTCATAGGAAAATCCTGGCCCATCTGTTGCAACTCTCTATTAGTGGAAATCTAGTTATCAATACTTATGTGGGAACCTGACACAGGATGTTTGCTCACAGTAAAGAAATCTGCCAGCAAACAAATGTCCTTATTTTAGTGCTTGACAGTCAAGTTAATGCCTTTCATTAATTTGGAAAAGTTCAAATGAAATATGTAATGTGATTATTTATTGATGTACAGGAATGTCTATTCAAAATTCATGGAGCATTATTATGATTATTGGTATTGTTATCATCTTTTATTTGCTGACTGTTTTCAGTATGTCTGACATTTAAAGACTTACAAATCTCTTAATTAAATGATTTGACCTCCCACTTCTCAGGGGAGACAAAGACTATGCTATTCCAGCAGCCAAGTGACTCAGACATCCAGCTCAGCTAGAAAAATCATCTCTGTCTAAGGTCTGCACTTTTTCAATCAACAGAAATTCCTTAGGGTGTTGGAATTTTTGGATTTTCTTCCATAATCTTGGGGGAAAAGTAGTTATAACTGACTTTTCTCTGCTCCTTGAGCCAGAAAATAGCAGGACCAAAAAGTGGGAGGGTGAGGGTGAGATGCTTTTTGCTCTCAAACTACACCCTCAGATGATGAGTACTGAGCCCTCCATCTTCTAAGTGACGTGGGGTGATTGTTCTGTCTGATCCTGAGCTTCTCCTGCAGCTTTCAGGGCTGATCTCATGCTTGATTTTCTTCTCTCTCCTAGGATTCTTGGTCTAGGATTCACCCACATTGTTACACTTATATTACACTTTCTATATTGAAAAACCCCTCCCAATGGACCAGGAGTCCAGTGGACTTCCAGTGGCCAATTTTCACCTTTTCCCTGCAAACACCTGCCCTCTGGACTGGTTTGTGTCTCATACTTTTGGCTGTCTGCAGACTGATGTGCAGGAGGGAAGGTTCACCACTCCTGGTTTCACACACAGCTACATGAAACATAAATGACTTCATCTTAAGGACTCAGAATTGGGTATTAGAGGTTATTTTGCAGCTGAAACTCTGTCTCAGTTTTCAACCCAGGCAGACATTGCTTTATATTATTTATGTTTTATAGCACCTTTCGAAAGAGAAAATTAAAATCATTACTCTTTTCCCTTTAAATGAAAATGTAGGTTGAAGTTCTGCCTTCTGCATTAACCCAAAGTGCACATGACTCCATCTTTATCATCAGATGAGTTTTTTTCCACTTCAGTTCAAAGGTTAATATTCGAATTAATCTCCCAGTTAGTTCCATTAGGTAACCTGTTGCAGATCTTTGCACATAGGGAAAAACAATCCCCTAAAAAAAGCACAAGGATTGCTTCCATATCTATAAATTCTCTCCAGTGGAAAAGAATCTTTCTGCTAGAAAAAGATGATGTAGAACAGTCCATATGTTTAGTCTTGGCTCTCAGTTCTTCCTGCCAAGTGTGTTGTATGAATTTAGTTGCTGCTTTCCAAGGAAATTCTTGTTCAATATGTTTTGACACATTCCAGGTCTCTCCTATCTGTCCTCACGGTGGTATTAAATACTCTACTTAAAAAAACCCTACAGGCTTCAGCAGAGTAAGGCCAATGTGTCTATTAAATTGTTCTTTGCAATATGAGCGCTAAAGAAATACAGTCAGCTCCAATATGAAATTGTGATTACTGCTGGAGTGAAGTGCACTTTCAAAGCAGGGAGAAAATGGCCAGAAGAGATACAATCTCTTAAACTGTTTAAATTAACATATTGTACTAAACCAAAATTAGGCATAATTGTAGCACTTAATATAACCTGTCAAGAGATGTTTTAATGAGCTCCATTCAAATACTGCTGCCAAAGAATGATATATTTTTTCTGTTCTGTTTCAAAATGTAAATTCAAGTCTTGAAAAGTTATTTTTGAATACTAGTAATATGAATTATGATGGTTGCAAGGACAATAGTCATCGTATTTTGGCCTAATATGGTTACTCGATGTTATTTTCCTCATGGGGACAGATTCTAAGCCACAAAATAGTGTACAAATGCTCTGCAGAACAGAAAAAAGTGGTTTCAGCCTTCTTTTGAGGTAGACAACCCTAAATAATTAATCACACTTTAGGTGGCAAACCAAATAGATTTTTAAATACAAATTAATTAATAGATTCTTTTTGACAGGGTAGTAAACACATAAAGTTCTTCTTTAAATTGTTTAAAAGTGATTGGACAAGAAGTCTATGGATCTATTTTTATAATGGAAACTCAATTAGTGCAAAAAGTAAGTATCATTAATTACTTAAACCAGATTGTTCAGTTAGTAATTAAAATTAATTTGGTTAACACAGATCATGGTTTCTTATTTACTGTGTCTGAGTTATTTTTCCCTCAATATTTGCAGTGAGCTCCCAGCTGGATCCATACATACCACTGAAAACCTTGTTCCTCTACTGGTTTGTGCATTAGTACTCCTGATCTGTTCTGTTTAATTCTGTAAATGGACTTTAAAATTATTTTAAAGGGGTTTCTTTACTGCTGAGGAATTTGCACAGACAAATTTTATAATCTATTTCCTCATCATGAGGATAACCTAAGATAATTTTTTTTGATCAGCAGCTTGGAGTTGGGGAAAAGCGGAAAGAATCACAACAAGGTCTTTGTGAGGATTAAATCCAGTTTCTTTCTGTTCCACTGGAAGTTGCATATCTGTACCAATAATTCTGCAATAGAGTTGAAAGAAAACAGGTAGTGTTGTGCAAATACCAGCCCTCCTTAAAAAGGCATTATAGCAAAATAAGACAATGTGGGATTCAAATTGAATGGCCCAGTGGTGGAATCCCTCATGCAAACTGAGTCTGTGAAACCGAGTAAGGTCAGACAGAAGAATCCATTTAGGACGTTATTGAATTAAAATTTCATTGCTGAAGTCCACAAGTTTCTGTAAACAACAAGGAAAGTTATGCACTCTCAGGAGTGCAGCACACACCTTCAGCAGTCAAATTTACAGTAGAAATAATCTCCACACAAATTACTTTCTAGATATCATTAGGAGAACATTGGGCAGTACATTTTTTATTCTGGAAGACTCTACATATCTCCAAGGACAGGAGCTCTTGCTAAACAGTGGATATTTATGTGGAAACAATTCAATATATCTGATAGTCAGGAGATTTTGTGCCATAGTTACCCAAGACTTCTCTCTTAAAATCTAATGCACAAACACTTTGGTAAGTTTGTTTCTGAAATAAAGGTATTCCCAACAAACAATAGAGATATTTTTGGGCTGCAATGTTTATATATTTATTACAAAGATAAAGTTGAGAAATTATTAAAGGACTTTATTTCCAGTTAGAAAGCCTGTAGCTAACCTGTATTCTATCATAGGTGTATCAAAGGCTTTTCAGCATCAAAGAGTACAGCTGCAGTAATTTTTTACCCTATGTTCTTTGATGTGTTTTCTAGATTTTGATATTTTCTGTGGCTGACATTTTCCATCAAAAAAATAGCCTGACACTTTGCATCAAAAAAGGACATATGATGAATTTCCAAAGACCTTTAGCTTTCCTTATACCTCTGCAGATGGATTCTCCTGCAGAAATTTACTCAAAATGCATTATGACCACAGTCCAGTATTTAATGTCATGGTTAGGGATCCTTTGATCTGCAGCTCTTTGGATGCTTACAGTTACCATCTACACAGTTACGTGAAAACAAGGTTTCTGTTATTTGTTGTAGGTTTTAGTATTTAAAAATTGAAGTTCACAATTAGCAGTGTAATTCATTAGCTTTTTATGGCAGTCTCCTAATTTTATTTTTTTGAAATAGCAAAAAAGTTTAGGGACTTCTGTCCATCATGAACTAGAACACTTTTTCTATCAAGCTGCGGACAAATATACCAAAGATTGGAATATTCAGTGATTAAATGAATCAGTGTTAACAGGAATGAATAAGGACATATTTATTCAAAGACTTATTCCCAGTTCAGAGGGAAATGTCACCAGTTTTAGAATTAACATTTATAAAGGTGGACCAGAATAAAATGGGGGAAAGTAATGGCACATTCAACATTGCATTTAGACATCAGACTCCTTAATAACCTTGGGAAGGGCTCAAAGATTTCATAAAATAAACATTTAGAATAAGCTTCCAGAAAGTGAAAAGGTGTTAACTAGTGATGAGAAAAAAAGTTAATCTGCTGGTTTTATGTCTTTATAGAAGAACTGGCATTAGATCTGTGAATATAAAATAAGTGTTAGCAAGGAACAGAACTGTGAACTTCAAAAACATTCTAAAATTATCAGTGTTTATTAGAAGGATTGGAAAGTGATCATGAGCTTAAATTATCAAGAATGCAGGAAGAAAAAGAGGAAATGTCTGAAATTCATGTAAGAAAACATTACTGAGTTTGATAGGTTGATAGGCTTGATCTCTGCACCTGAAACTGCTCTGGTTTGCCTCTGTGTTTCTCTCCCATCAGCTGACAGGAAGCATTGCCAGGCCAAGGAATGTGTGAGGCAGAGTCTGAGCTGTTTTCTGTCTTGGGAAAGAAAAAACATTGAATAAAATCATGGAATCATTTAGGTTGGGAAAGACTTTTAAGGTCGCTGAGCCCAACCATTAACTCAGCACAGTCAAGTCCATCACTAGACCATGTCCCCAGGTGCCGCATCTGCACAGCTTTTAGATACCTCCAGCAATGGTGGCTCAGCCACTGCCCTGGTCAGTCTGCTCCAGGGCTTGAGAACCCTTTCAGCAGGGAAGCTTTTTCTAATATCCAATGGAAACCTCCTCTGGTATAGCAAGAGGCCATTTCCTCCTGTCCTACTGCTCGTTACGAGAGAGAAAAGGAGGATCCTGCACCTTCCAGGGAGCTTTACAGCAGAGGTCTCCCCTGAGGCTCCTTTTCTCCAGGCTAGACTCCTCCAGCTCCCTCAGCTACCCCCATCAGACCCCTCTCCAACTCCATTTCCTTCTCTGGACACTCTCCAGCACTTCACTGTCTTAACTGTCATGAGGGACCCAAAATTGAACAGAGAACAGGATGACATCCATTTTCACCATCTTGATATGTATTTTAGTCATTTAGAAAATAATCACAGAAAAGCTGCTTAGGAATTCATTTTTCAGTAGGATCCACTGTCTGCTCTGTCTCATTCTCAAGTTTAAAATTACTTTTGGCTGCGTTGTTCCTTACTGCTTGCCTTATTACCTAAATTACTGTCATTTGTCAGATTACAAGATTTTTTTTTTAGTTCTCTTAATGAATACAGACCCCACCCCCCTAAGGACTGACCCCAAGTAATGACTTTCAGGTTCCTTCTGCCTACCTTCTTCTAATTGCATATATTTATCCTGGAAGCCTCACTATGACCTATGTTTTAGCTATATTTATAAAACATGAATTAAATAGAAAATGTCTCCAAAACCAGTGCTTTTAAGGAACACTGGAATATAAACACTTCCTAAACTATAAATAAAGAGAAAAATAGTGAAAGAAAGAGAAATAATATCAAGTGAAATGTTCAAGTTGGAACTTATTTCTTTAACTAGGAAAAAGTATGAAAAACTATTTATTTCACAAGTAAAATGATTTTAAGGTTACATGCACTTGCTAAAACATACTAGTTAACTAAATGGATGATTTTTTTTTTTCATAAAACTGCTGCACACAATGTATAGTTATTCTTCTGAGACAGGAACTACTCTGATCTTAGCCAGTTTTTTATCACAACTAATTACATGCTGTTCCAAAGTTTGATCTCAGTGAGTCAAATATTTCTATTTTACATTATGGCATTGAGGAACATTTCTCCCCCTACTTTAGTGAGACTGCAGCCCTAGCACAAAAACCTGTAGCCCTCAGAGGAAAGGAAGAATTGCTGCCACTGTTTTCCATATGCTGCAAAGACAGGATACAAAGCCTCCTCAGTACTGCATGGATTCCTGAAAGAGAAAAGGAAACTTGGAAGTGGATATCTTAGATAAACATCTTGGCCTTGATTTAGATTCAGACTTGTGTTGCACCAGGGTTTTTCCACATGAGAAATGCAAACAGTGTGGCACCATTTGGAGTGCAGGACGCTGCCCTACTTTTTCTGGATGGCTGGTGAAAAGAAAAACCAGCTGACCCCCTTGGTTTCAGCAGGATGGAGCTTTGGGGAAGCTCTGTGCAGGCAGTGCAGTCCCTCAGGGTGTGCCTGGCCCAGCATGGCTCACCCACGGCTGCAGACACGGGAACACCCAGCACACGTCACTTTATCCAAACATAGGTGAATCTTCTACCAAAATCCAAGGAGTTTCCATGGTGGAACTGCTGTTTGTGACCTCCCCAGAGGCTTTATTTGTTGAAAAGCCATTCAGAAATGCAGTTCTGCTGCTTGATGTTCATTTTGTTATAAAGCTGCTGATAAAAGATTGGATACCAGCATATCATGCTTCAGTAAAAATTAAAAGGTTCTTAATTTGAACATCAGGTCTTCATGGGTTGTCCCTGCTGACCTTTCAACCAGGAATATGCAATATTTTGTAGCTCTTAAGTTGGATATTATAAAAATAAAACTGCTGATAAGAAAATGCTTTTCTTCCTCTTGATACCCTCAGGATATATTTCAAGTCTTTGTAGTCTTTGATTTTTTTAAAAAATAAGGAATCTATGAGGGGCAGTGTGGTAGGGGAAAAGGAAAACAACCAGTCAATACTTTTAAATGTCAAAAAGATCCTTCCCTTGGGTTTTCAAAGATATTTTGCATTGGCCCTGTAGAAATGAATGAAAGCATCTCCAGTAAACTGAAGGGGATCAGAGTTCACTTCCATGCTGAGTATTTTTGAAACTCCTTTCCCATTTCTACTTAGCAGTGACCTTAATTTTCCTTTCCATGAGTGAGTAAACAGCTTTAAAACTACTTGTTAGAAACAGAACATAAACCTGGCAGGCTGTTTGCCCACTTCCAGTAGGAAATGTAGAAAGAGGCAGCCAGACCACCTGCCATTGCTTAAATCACTGCGACTATTAGGTTAATTTTAATTCACTTAAGTTCAGCCCATGTCTGTCTTTCTTTTTCCACTCAGATAAGCAGAGGAAGCAGGTGGAAGCTTTTATTACTGTAATTAGATGTATCTTAGCAGTGTGTGAAGCAGAGAAGACTGTGGAGGAGGAGGGCATTTCATGCTGGGGTAGTGAGTACACCTTCACTATCCTTGCATAACGTGGTGATTTTAATGGTGTCAACACTGCTCAGACTCTGCAATATACTGAAATGGGGCAGGTTTTGTGTTGTGAATGATAAAAAGCAAGCTCTATAGTAGTAAATCCTCACATTGGCATATGAAAGACAACTTTTTTCTCCCGTAACCTTTGTAAAGATTCAAAGCTGCCCTGAAACCTTCATCACTTTGAAGTCCAGTGGCATTTTGGTGCAATCTTCGATATTTTGGGTTCCCCTTTTGGGCATCCCCTGCAGAGGTGCCAGAAAACACCTCTATTTCTTTTGCCTCCTGGGAGTCTCATTGAAGCCAACACAAAAATCTAATCAATGTGTCTGTTGTTCGAATGCGTTAGATTACTGAGGTTAAAAAGAATGGAGTGTAACACATTTTTAAAGGTATTAATTATCCTTGACTTCTTATTTCTGTCACTGTGCTTTTATGGAGGAGGACCTGTCTGTACAGTATTTGATGTCTTCTATCACTGTTGTCAACGCTTGACAAACTACATAGAACATTAATAAATATTTTAGGATTTTAAATTGAAGAAGATAATTTTCACAGGAATTTTAAAGAATATGATGGATACCTTTAATAATTTTATTTTTGAAGTTAGATTTCCTGTTTTTATTCACCCTTCTGGTTTAGTCTGTTTGCACGCAATGGAGAGGAGATTGCATTTTTAAATCCTATTGAGCTTACAGTTATTCAAAGGAAAGATGTAAGTCATAGACATTTATTCAGTAGCAATAACAAGTGTTTGTCTAATTAATATTTAGACACAATAAAGTTTATGCTTCTTTACACCAATAAAAGATATGTGAATTCAAGTTACTGATAGTAATTTCAAATATGATGCTAGAAAGAGTATGAGACTGAAAACTGAAGAGCTTAGTGTTTATTTGTTGAATAATGAATTGATTAAAAGACTCATTTCCCCTGATATTTAAGTACCTTTAATGCTCTGAAATTCTCAGTGAGAATGATGTCTGTTGTAACAAAGTAAAACAGAAAACAATAACCAGACTGCTACAGATCCTTTTAAGAAAACTAAAAAATCTCTTCTTTTCTCATTGCCTGTAGAAAATTAACTTTTAAAAATAGGTTCATTAGTCTCTTTTCATAGCAAGGAACCTTTGCTTAGAAAAATTGATCTATAGCCTAAAAAATAATTGTTTAAAAAAAGCAAACAGTATTTTATCTGACACATAAAATCATAGACCATATATTTGTATTATCTAAATATGAATCAGTAAAATGTTTGGCATTTCATAGCTTTAAACTCAGGGTAAGTGTTTTCAGCAGAAATCAGTCTTTTAGGAAAAGGCAGTTATAAACTTCATCCTGCCCTCCCAGCAATCATGGTAATGTTAACTCTGAAAAAACACAGGGGAACCAAAATTCTCATTCTTCTCAGTGACAGGACCCTGGCCAGGAGAAGCACAGGTAGTGATCTTTGATTTTGGAGGCTTGGGATGTGATCCCTTCTTTTCCAGAGGTTTATTTCAGCTTATAGGATGGTGAACCATCAGCATGAAGGTGCAACAGCGCACAGGAGTGTTTGAGAGCCTTGTATGCACCTATACAAGTCCTTGGTGCTTTTGCTTGAAACCCTAATGAACCTCATTCCTGTCATTTCCCAGTTAAAGGAAATGTGTTAGTGAAACATTTGAAAAGCTATTAGGTCTAAACCCTAGGCATATGAAACAAAGGAAACATTTTGGTGTTACTGGTTTAGAATCCCTCAGTTGTTTCCCACATATTTTCCATGGGTGGGCCTTGTAGCTGTTTTTACTTTTCTATAATTATATTTTAATTTTACATTTGTAGTTTTCTATGTTCCTACAATTAGTCTTAATAATTTAACCTGTGAACTCCGTGACTTTTACTCACCCTCTACTTCTTATCTTTACAAGCTATGTTGTAAAATTCATAAACCTGGTAAATTAAAAACAGATTTCTATGTTTTGCACTTGAGCTGAAGACTTTAAGTGTGACAATTCAATTAATTTGGAACATGTTAAATACTTTATTTTACCTTAATGAGTGCCATGTTCCTCCCTCTCTCCTGTGCTCTCTTTCAGCCAAGTGAAACAAAGACATTGTTTTCTTCTTTTCAGTTTAAATATGTGAAGCCATTATTTCTGCTCACACATGCATATTATATCACAAACACCCCTCTAGTGCATTGCCTTTTGCTTAAGAGGAAAGAAAATAACGTAAGACTCATAAATAAAACTCTATTTCAAACTTTGTCTTGAGGCTTTGCTGGCAGTGGATTAATGCCCTACCTACCCTACACTCTTTCCTCACTCCTCTAGGACCTGATCTTAATCCCAGTTTTGACAAGCAAAATGTATGAATGGTTCCAGATGAGTTCCCACATTTGTAACCTTCATGAAGCTGCCAATCAATTGAAATAGCCAAATCTTCACCTTTCTGCAAAGCCCTGCTCTGAGCTGCACTGTGCTGGGAAATGGGAAATCAGCTTGGGTTTCCTCTGGCATCTTCATCCAATTCACTTCTTTTCTGGGAGACTCCTACAGGGTTTCAACCAGAGCAATTCTCCTGTTTATGTGAATGTTAAATCCACTTGACCAATGTTGAAGAAAGCATATCCAGAACCTAGAAAGAGACATTTTGAGAGAGAGTTTTCGAGAAACAAGATAATTAATAAAATTTTTCTTCTGTTTTTTCCACTTTATTTTTATGGCTGCTCACTTAAGCAGGCAGACAGCACAGGTCCTACTTACCTGAAGGTCTTTGCAGGACATGTCAATATGTCCTGAGGGACGGCAGTGTTCTTCAGTGCACCTTACCCTCTCTATGATATGGATACAACTCCTGGGCCCTGGTATTTATGATTGCAGTGATAAATTACCTATTTTTATAACCAAGTTGTTTCATGAATATTTCATTTTATGCAAAGCACTTGTCCTGCTGAAAGCAAAAGTAACTGTTCCATATTTTTAGCTTTGGTTGCTAAAAGATAGGTTCACTTGTTTCAAATACTTGACACGAGGATGCTAACTTATGCCAGTCTTTTAGCTGTGGGATTGATCTGCAAACTTATTTCTTTAGAAAACTTTACCTTGCCTTTAGATGTCAGAAATGTTTTCCATGCTTCCCCTTCACATAGTTCTGCATTTTAATGAGTCACTTCATCAATTATTATGGGGTTTCTACATCACTTTCATACATAGAGAAGTTAGAAACTATATAAAGGATGAGGAGGGTTAGAAATACTCTGTGTCATTCTTTTTTAAAATTAATTAGCTCAAATATATTTATCATATTTTTGTCTCTTTTTATGTTTATTTTTAAAAAGTGTTTGTGTGTTTCTGTGATACACTCACATATCAATTAACGGAATTAATGGATTAATGCAGTAAGTTATAAGAAATCAAAATCAGTTTAAAAGCTAATAGTTTTCACAAAGTATCATTGAAATCTGTCACAATGTGGTGATGAGTAATGTACTTTAATAGCCAAACTGAATATGGAATATCAATAAAGAAATGTAAGAGAGACTCATGCAGGGGTGCTCCCATAAACTCCGTCTGTGGAAGAAATTATTTTGTGCTGAATCTTAAAAACAAATTTGGTCTCACAGTAGTTCTTGACTGTATGTGATATAATATTAAGTAATTGAAATTTGACTGTAATTTCCCGGTTTAATATTTCATAACACTTGGATTTTGCAGTATTTTGGAAGAAGCAATTTGAGCCATATTGCAGATTAGTTAATAGCCCCTGCTGGCAGCTGAGCCTGGTGCTACTCAGCTGGCCCATTCTTCCAAGGATTTTCAGTGCTCAAGAGCAGAAACTGAGTTGAGGGCAAACATTCTCCAAGTGCAGGCACATATCTGATGGTTCTTGGCTTGTGCCAGTAGCATCCCCTACCCAGAGTTATCAACCTGAGCATATTAATCCATGCATCAGGATTCAAAGAGCCTTATTCCCATGAGTGAGAGTCCTTGGCACATTAAAGGTGCTGTTTCATAAAGCCAGGAGTCCAGCCTGGTTTCCAGTTACATGTCAACACCTTCTTTCAGCTATTCTCCTTCAAACATCAGTCATCAGCTCTGGGGCTTGTAATCCCCCGTGTCTGCAGAGCCCCCCAGTTTGAGGCTGTCCATAAAGAAGAGCCAACCCTTTTTCATGGTTCATTTGGAATCTGTATCCATTTCAGATCCTATCTGCTCTTCTAACTGAAGGATATATCCAGATATACAAAGGCAAGAGAAACATAAATAAAGGACATGTACTGTTTTGACCCTTGAAGGCACCAGAGGGCTTTTCTATAGGTGTGCATTAAATAAAAATAGAGTTCCCCAGGTTTCATCCACATTTTGTGATCAAAGTCTGGAGTTTGGATTGTCCATACATATTAAAAATGTGCCTTCTGAATTTCCTTATGGAGAGAAGGAATCCTATTACAAAGCTCTACTTTATATTAGAAATTCCTGTGGCATCTCTCAGAATGATATTTTTTGGAGTTTAACACATCATAGTTTGATGATACTCTGTTTCCTTTATGTACCATGAATAATTTCAGAGCAAATATGCTCCAAAGTCAGATGAGACCTTGATGATAAAAACCTTGAAAGACTTCTCTGAACTCTGCCAATCTGAACAGGTACTGATAGGAACAGGTAAAATGTTTATGAAGCACTCACATTTTCAGTGCAGATTCTAAGTCTGGTACTGAATAAATCATTGCAGTTATTTTTTAAATGGTAAAAGGAGCAGAGTTCTTCATTCCTGCCAGAACAGAGTTGGCTCTTTGTCTCTTGTGGAACTCAAAAACCAGAACTGCAAAAATAAAAAGACATTAAACAAATGGTGCAGATGTGATATGCTGAGGAAGGTCAGTGCTCCATGTTATGGGGTTTATTTGGGATGTAGGAGGATGGTTTGGAGGTGAATTTATCCCAGACTCCATATGAACAGAACAGGTTCTTTGGGTTTCAAAGTTTTCAGTTTTGCCAGTGACAGTTTCTGACTCACATTCGCTAAGGGAAGGAGAAGAAAGACAAGGGTACCCTGAGAGTAAAGAACTTGATTTCTGTTTCTGTCAAGTGCTGACAGTGGGGGTCCTTTTTAATTTATTTGTTTAACAGTTCTATCAGCATATATTACCTAGGATGTCTGAAGTGATGCACCTTTTTTCTTCTTATCTCACTCTGTATTCCCTCCTTACACTGTCAATGCTTAAATTGTAATTTAGGTTAATTATTGAAGAAGAAAAGAGGGAGTCAAACCCTTTTATTAAGTTTGTTTTACGATTTCTGCTACATTTACCAAAGACAGTCCTGAAAACTTTCCAATTTTGGCAATGAGCTGGTCCTTTAAAGTTTTCTTCTGCTAGAATTATTTCTGTTGAATAGGACCAGTAAATGTATTTTTAATGTACAGGAGGTTACTTTTTATTTAAGCAGCAGATTCTTAAAATATTTAGCATCCATTCCATTCTCTGGAGAAATGCTCTTCTGTTTCTTAGCAGTACATTTTGACCTTGGTATTATTGCAGACAGTATTTCTGTTTTGTCTCATGGCAAGAACATTCTAAAAAGAGATGGCCACTTATTAAACCTATCTGTTGTGGAAGCATAAAAAGATAATGCTAATATACAGCTGGTTCTGCAGGTCAGATCTTTACAGGGAAGACCTTAGAGAATAACTAATATTAACAATACTGCTTTGAATTGCATCAGCTGAGTGTCTGACCCATCCTCTTAAATGAAATTGCACAGCACTTGCATAAAGCCTCTCTCTGATGATTCCCCTGAAGGCTGCCAGTGAACACCACATGGGTGGGCTGCTTAAGCTCTTGTTCTGCAAACCCTCATTTGTGCAAATAATCCCACTGAAGCAGATTATTTTTATTATTTGATTTAAGCCTGAATGTCTGATCACACAAATGAAACAGCCAGGATTGTGCTCTTTAATCTGAAGAATGAAGAATTATCACAGTATAAAGTACATAATAGAAGCTCCTCTAATCTTTCCTCCACCCTTTCAGTGAAGGTTTTATTTAGCAGCATGTGATGGATTTTACACTGTTGAGCATCTGGCTCTTTGCTGATGAGCAGAAAGAATCTGATCTCACACTTTTATTTCCTCCCTCCCTTTCCTGCCATCTACTAGTTCATACTATCAGTTGAGATTCACAAATTATGTTGACTAAAAACTGTGGGCTGGTTTTTTGCTTTTTTGTTTTATGAGATATCTAGAAAAAATAAGTGGAAGAAGAAGCAAATTTATACTCTTAAATTCAGCAAAACAGTTGCTAATTTCCAAACTTTAAAGGTGGTCAGCAGAAGTTTGTAGCCAGAGGGTCTGATGAATTCCAGAAACTGCTTCTTCCTCATGAGGAAGTCTGCAAAAGTTTGAAAAGGAAAAAAAAAGTCTGAACTCTGAACATTTCTACTGTATCCATACAGCCTGACCTTCAAAAATTCGCATTATGCCAAAAATTATACTTCCAAAATGGACTTGTTAGGAGTTTCTCTGCAAAAAGCTACAATGGACTTCTTCCTAGTGTTATAACAAATGGAACTAGCAGGACACCACAATTCTCCTGGGACTTGACCCAAGACCTGCCTAACTGAATTTTTCAGAGACTCCAGGAGGAAACACTGAATTGCCTAAACTGCCTGTGTAGACTGGTCAAAGGACTTCACTCTTTTAATTCTCTCCTGGAGCTAGTGAGATGCATTTGTAGTAAACCATAGCTTTTGTACAGAAGCTGCAGCTATTCCTCTCTTTGTTTCTTTCTCTATGTTGTTTTAGTTTTCAGTTTCAGTATTCATGGCAGATGTGGACTAGGTGATTGTGTACTGCTGCTTAGCACTTATCCAAAGCTAAAACTATCTACAGCAATCAAAGTGAACTTGAGTGAATTCCATATTTATCCCTGGTGTAGAGGGTACTATTAGCTACAGTAGGACCTTCATACAGCTGGTGTCATCCTTCAGGGGCCTTTTGACCTCAGAACTACAGTGATTTTTACACATCAGTCTGTCTTAGATAAGTATAATAGCAGAGTTTCAATATTTCAAGTGTCACTTGAGAAAACGTCATGAGAGAGAGGTTTCCCCCCCTCTTTTTATTGTTATTGTTGTCTACCATTCTTAAAGCTTAAGCAAAGCAATCTTAAATCTCTTTCATGCTCTGATATTTCTGCAAAGTAATCTCTGGATTTTTTTAGCACTACAATAAGCTGTACATCACTTTTCCTGATGATAAGGATGACTATGACAGTGTGCTGTGGTACAAAAAGAAATTACACATGTCACAGCAGGATTTACAGTGAGATGGATAGTGTACTTCAGACTGTTTGAGTGGATACTAAGTTATGAGCCTGAAGGTCGATTGATCCCAGAGGATTGTGAAGTCTGAATGCTGGAATGATCTCTTCCAGTGTCAGATCCCTGCTGTGTGTTCTGTGGTGCAAGGGGTAACAGGTGCTCTGAAATAACTTTAAGTGCTTCTGGGCCTTTCTTGCTGTGCCATGTATCCACCAGCCCCAGTGCTGCCCTGTCTGGCGGTGTTTTATTGCAAGAATCAGGGATGAAGAGAAGTTCTTCATCTCCTCTGTAATGGATATATTGGATGCAGTGTATTCCTTTTAGTCTGTGACAGATCCAGACTGAGGAACTGCATTGAGCAAAGTGAATTTCACTTAATCTGAACATCGAGATGCCTGAATCTGTACCAGGAAATCTCCTCTGCCTCTTGGTTCTCAGCCTGTTTTAAAAAAGCATGTTGGTTATGAGAAAGTGGTGAGCTCCTTTTCAGCAGCTTTAGCTGAAATCTCAGACATCCCTGTCTCTTCCATGAGAGAAATGGCTCCCTTGGCCCCCTTGCTCCTGTTGCCAATTCCAAGTTAGTTAGGAGATGGAAAGAATGGTAAAGTCCATCTATTTCTTAGTTAAATCTTAGCTCCACACATACCCCCAAAACTTTCACATTTTGCTTCTTGTTATACTTTTTCACTAACTTTCTCTTATTTTAATTTTTACTTTCTTCATCTTACTGTCTTTGAAAAGTAAAGTATTCTTTAATCACAATTTAAGGAGGAAAGTGCAGACTTGGTCTGATTTCTAAGGTTTACTTCACAATCTCTTACCCTCAGTATTGTCATTTTATGTCTGCTGATGGAGGGAACCTGGTCTGTTAAGATTTCAAAGCCTTTTCTAGGCTAAAGTCAAGATGTAGGACCACTGTTCTGCTATATCAAACTTTTCATTAATAACCATTATTTCCCAATGTTTTCTTAGGAAATTCAAATAACCTCAAAGTTTCAGTAGTTGTCAGTATAACTAAATGCCTAAAATTATCTATATCTGCTTATGTAGTTTTTGTGGCTCACAGTCTGATTTTTCCAAAGTTGTTAGGGAAAGCAAAGGAGAAGGAAAATGGAACAAAATCTCGTATTGAAAAGAGCTTTTCACTGTTCATCAAAGAAAAAACTCCAGACTGTGTCTACTTGTCTTTCCAGAGAACCTGGGTTTGCCTCAAAGTTCTCCAGTAATTGATAGATTTATAGCAATGTTCCTGGTCTTCAAGGTATTTTCATATACAATTGAAGGCAGGACAAAAGTTTTATGGGCAGCCTTCAAGCAAGAAAATAAAACTTAAAAAAACGTTTTTTTATTATTCAGTGACATATACAGTTTAATAGAGCCAGAAGGGGGTCAGTTCTATTGGCTGATGCTTCCTTCCCTGCAAAACAACTAAATATATTTCTTAAAAATAAAATTTTCCCACATTAAAAACCCCAAATCTCCGCAGTTGAAATACCTAGATTCCTTTCAGATGAGCTGAACTATTTAATCAGACAAAGTTATTGCTATTTAGGAAATTTTAAAGCCCATTACTACAATTCAACTTAAACAAATTTCAAACTGAAATGGTCTTTTTAAAAGTCACTGTTTAAACAGTTTCTGAAAATGGAATATATCCTTCTAAAATGTTTGAAATATGTATCAGATTCAAACTCTGACAGATCTGACTTGAATTCATTAAAAATTTCAGTGATGTTGAAAGAGTTTTCCAAGGAGTAAATGATGTTTTGCTGAAATGCTCTTACAGATCTCTTGACCTGCTTAAATTGCCAATGTCTGTAGTGTGAGAGGTGCTTGTGTTG